>CM062839.1:16278357-16448357 GCA_031772345.1 Himalopsyche anomala
GCAATTTCATCACTTCGCTCAACGTTTAATGAAGGAAGTTCTTCTGTCATAGTATCACCTAAAGACCCAACGTCTAAGACCTCCGGCTTCTTTACCTTCGAATATGTCCTCAAAACATCACCACTACAGTGGAAATCTTCACAGTCTCCAATGTAAATCTCTTCATACGGGATGATTTCATTCACCAAATTTAAGTCATTCGGTAAAATGCTTGAAAATTTCATTTCTTTATTTTCACGTTTCTTCTCTCTAGCAGCCGCATTAGCTGCCTTTAAATTCTTGATCATTTTAGAACGATTACTCTTACGACAACGCTTCTTCGACGAAGATGAAGAACGAACATCTTTTATATCCATGTTTATTGATAGTGCTAAAATTTCGTGCTAAAATTACGGAATAGTGTCGGAAACGCGTATAACATATGAAATAAGCTGTTGGAATGAAATAGGTTATAAAATCGATACAAACAATGATGGATGAAATCTTAAATTTAGAATAAATAATTTAAAGTAGGTATGTTGTAGTCTAAATGTTAGATACAGTAGGTAATTATTATTGTGCATACAATGTAGAAAAAGGGTAAAAGAATCAAGCTGTCGGAATGAAATAGGTTATAAAATCGATACAAACAATGATGGATGAATCTTAAATTTACAATAAATAATTTAAAGTAGGTATGTTGTATTCTAAATGTTAGACACAGTAGGTAGTTATTATTGTGCATACAATGTAGAAAAAGGGTAGAAGAATCAAGCTGTCGGAATGAAATAGATTATAAAATCGATACAAACAATGATGGATGAAATCTTAAATTTACAATAAATAATTCAAAGTAGGTATGTTGTATTCTAAATGCTAAACACGGTAGTTATTATTGTGCATATATTGTAAAAATAAGGTAGAGGAATCAATCTTATGTCATAAGAAATAAGCTATCAAAGAAAAAGTAGGTTATATTATAGTCTATACCAAAACAATGATGCAAGAAGTTCACTTTTCAGTAGACTAATTATCTTTGCAATAGACTTGGGTATGCTTGCATAGCTATCGTAGTGTGTGTGTCGCTTACGAGACAAAACACACACACAAGTTATTCTACCTGCTTACTATATCTGCTGCGTACAAGCAACTTACGGATAAAATATTCTTCGTTTCAAAATTATGTCGTCAAAAAATCCAAGCAGCGACACCTATTATACCACCGATTAAAACTATCAATTATGTATTTATTTTAAGACTCTCTAGAAAATTAACGAAAGCTCGTAAAATTATAATAAATATACCAAAGATTAAAAAAATAAATAATATTTAAAACCCCGATACATTTTTTGTCTTTTTTTGGTTTAATTGCTAAAAAAATCATAATATATAGCTTTGATATTGACCGTTTTTTTAAATCCAAATAAAGTACTAATTACGTATTAAATAAAAAATTAAGCGATCGGGATAAATAAGATGAATTCTTGAACTATCTGTGAGTTTTTAAATCAGTGTCAAAAAAAAACCGTTAATATTCTGGAAGGTAATAACGAAAGCCTTTATTTTTGCTTTTTTTTTAAATAATGAAGTTAATAATCGACTTAAAAATTAAAAAATATTTTTCTGACTACCTTTAGATTTATTACGACAAATATAAATACTTTTTACATCGTAATTCGACAATGACTTTAGCGTGACTCTTACCCTTAAACACAATTTAATAATAATAACTAAATGTATGCTTCCTTGTGAATTGTTTTAATACTTTAAATAACATTTTAAACCGGACATTTAATCCTGATCACTATATAATGTCGTGGAATTGTGTTTTATGAATATTTAGATCTTAAATAAATGTTTTTGTTCTCACAAAGATATAATTATGCCTATTTGTCTTATATGGTCGTTTGTTTTCTTTAAATTTCAGTCCATATACCCAAGTAATCATCGCAGCTAGTTCAAAAGACATTTTTCATTGCAACATATATCCTACGCCGAGTTTTACCATGAAGAAGAACTATGCTAATTTAAAAATGGTCCCTGATCCTTGCACTTTGAATATAAGTGGAACTATTATTTGCATTACGTCAACGGACATCTTAATGCATCTGAGTAAAGAAGAAATATCTCTGTAAGTTAACATTTCCCATGTTACTCTGCACTTGCGACGATTATTTTGAGCTTATTGTTTCATTTAGAATTGTTTGGTTTTGGTACATCACAAAAGCATTGAGATTAACCTCACTGAAAACTGTAGACTTTCATGCCAAATCAAGTTCCTAAAAATAAACTTAAAATCTGTACATCTACTCGTTATTTATATTATTTCAATATTTATTCTTTAAAATTTAAAAAAAAATTACAATATAATGAAAAAGGTAAAAAATCCTTCTAGAATATTTTCATTTAGTGATTGATTTGCTAATTGAATACCATACTGCAGATTTTTTGGTTGTTGACTAATGTTGCTTATATTAAAAGACTAACACTACAGCTAAAATAATATCAATGTCTAATACTGATAGTCATGTTTAGTATCTTTGTTTTTGAATATAATGTTTTGCATTGTCTGGCAAAATTGTATGGCATAAATAAGATATTTATATGATGATTATACTTCACTTTTCATAGAATACTTGTTAATATTCATAGGCCAGCTCAAGGTCCAGACAAATTGGGACGTTTAGCAAGTCATTTACTGAATCAACAGAGCTTCTACCCGCTGTGGCCCCCTTCGCCATCTCTATCTGTGGATACGGCTCTATGGAATAGTTATGCTCACATCACAGAAACTCCTCACATACTGGTGCTGCCCTCAGACTTCAGATATTTTGCAAAGGTAATTGTTTTTGCATTGGTAAACAATTTTTGATTCAATTATTTACAATCTGAACTACATTCAGATATAAAAAAAAAATATAGTCACCTGTTATTTTGTTAAGATTAGTAAATAATTAGTAAGTTAACAGCTATGAAAACATTGCAATGAAAATATAAATAAAAATCTTATATTTGGAGCTACTACTTACAGCATGGACTGTAACACGATTTATAATGTTTGGTCATTCAATGAATGCCTACACAAAATGCCTGTCATATATGAGCAAAATAGCTTGATGTTTTAGCAGCTCAGTGGTTTTCAATTTCAATATTGTTTCAGAACTATATTCAAGGCCATTAAAATATTTGTATAGATAATTTTCAGTTTCTTTAAACCTTTCCAGTCTGTTAAAATGTTTTTTTATTATTATTATTATTTGCAGCAAATCAACGGTTGCCTCATAGTTAACCCTGAAAGATTAACCAAAGGCGAGGGCGGAGGCACATTTACCCGTATTCAAATAAACACTAATCTCGATGCTGAACAGATAAAGTGTCAAATCTTGAGAGTATGACTGAAGCATTCCCAGCGAACCGTACAAATATTTCTTGTAATCGTTCTATTTAGGTTTAAGTTTAATTTTGATACATTTTTTAAAATTTGAATTGAGGCATATTGTCTTGTGTGTAAGGTTTTAAGTTCCGATTGAAGATCTGTTTTTATTAATAAACTGTTGATACTTATTTGGATGTTTTCATTTTTTTAATAAAACATTACCCCATTATATTATAAATATTTTACTGAACATAGGAATGGCATTCAATCTGTGTTCCTTTATTTCTGCACTGGTATTCTAGACTTGTAATTGTAGTATATAATATTTGAAAAAGGATAATTAATAGAAATATCATAAATATATAATTCTTAAACTTGATTAAAAAAAAATATTCATTATTTCACTGGAAATTTTTCTTTCAATTTTTTATAAGTATACTAATTTTTTCTAATATTTTTGCATTTAATGCTTGGATTTGCTAAAATTTCAATGAAAAATGCTCTGGAGTGGTAAGGGTTAAAATGCATATAAGTCATTAAGGGCCTTTATTTTATTATAAAAAAATAATTCTAATTAACAATAAACTTCTAAATTACACTTAAATAATTTAATAACAGATTAATATAACATCCACTTATCAAATAAATACCATATAAAGCTTCCACTTTCATGACATAGTTTTCAATGAGTTGCCTCTAAATTTAATGAACATATAAAACAATTATAATATGCTTAAAATAATGTATACATTTTTTATTTAATCTACCATTCTAATCATAATAAAACCAGATGATTTCAAATATTGACAATATGACATCTATTACAGAGAATGATAGCTATAAATTTACCTATTTCGTAATGTAAATTTCTAATTTCAAATCTGCATTTATAAATAGTACCAGAAATTTGCTGTTTAGAATATTGTATAAGTTAACGGAATCAAAACTGCAATAACAAGCATAGAAAAATGTTTGTTTTTGTTTTAGTTTCTACATTTAAAATTAATATTTTATAATGACTAAACTCATAGAATTATAAAAATAAAACTTCAGCTTAACATAAAATATAATATTATACATATGTAAATTTTTCTCAAGGGATAAACAATTTCATCTTATTCATAGGGTGTGATTGTAGAATTAAAGTTAAGTTTTAGCATTATGTTGGCTTAGATATGGTACATCTTCTGTCAAACGACCTTACATTAACCTTAGATTAAGCCACGCAAACTTCATCTCCCATATTGATACTACCCTCAGTGCATAGAGCTAAGTACACTCCCATAACTGGAGAACTTTCATCAATTAGTCGATATCTGAAAAAAAATAATTCATATTATAATACATTCAAGACAGCACAAATTAGTATTGTTATTGGGTAATCCTTAACATTTAGATAAGATAAGACTCAGAAGTGCAATTCAAAGATCCCATAGGTCAGCGGTCGGGGAACTTTTTTAACCATTACCCCAAAAAATTTTTGCGTAAGTCGATATTACCTCCTAATTTTGAACGGAGAAAAATTTACACGGAAAATAAAAAAAGTTGCATGAAAATAGTAAGTATGTAATAGACAAACAAAATTAAATTCTCATTGGATCGAACAAAATTAATTTGAAAACTTTCTCCTTCAGGTTTTGAAAAATTTTCTTATTACCCCCAAAATTTCATTTTTACCCCATTTGGGGTAATTTACCTCGGTTCCCCGACTGCTGCTATAGGTACAAGAGAGTACTGATTTTCTCAGACGGTTTTTGTTTCTTCTGCATGATACATGCATTTTAAATACTGACTTGCTTATTTGTGTGATAGAAATAATATACAGAAAGTTGCATGCAAAAAGACACTTAACACAATGAAAAATTTGGAATACAAAACATAATTTTCTTTTCCCAAAATCATATTAAAAGTTTATAAAAATTACAATAGCAGGGTGTAAACCAAGGTGCAGTCATGCGCGATTACGTTTCAACGTTCACTGCTTACATTTACACTTTTTTTCAAACTATGTCTGCTCCCAATGTGAAGGATATGCACTCCAAATGGAGTTTATCTCAATAGAAGTGTTTATACAAGAACTACTTCTTTGTCAATTGCTCAACTTCTTTTCAAAGAGAGTTGAGATAGATGGATACAGCTAGGAAATGAAGAGTGGTTAGCTAATCACCACACCCAGTTTTTAAGATTGGATTGGAGGAGAGGGGGTGGTAGGAATTCAAGACATCTTATACATTCATGTCTTCGTACAGAAATCCATGAATCTGTAGAAAAATCAATTTATAAAAACATCATACTGGGATTCAATCCTATGACCTATATAATCGAAGCCAACGACATTGAACATTCAATCACACAGCCAGCAACTCTCGCAATTACACCTATTTAAAACGACTACTAATTCGGTACATTGGTGTTGCCGAAACTGAGCATTTCTGATCAGGTATGGCTGCATTCAACCTTTTAATATAAATGAAAAATCCTTATAAATGTACTTACGTTTTTAATGTCGCTAATGGCTCACCAGATACACTTTTAATACCAGTGTCAGAGTCGATCGTTGTGAAAACGCACCTGTTGAAAAAGTTAATAGGTAAGTTATTACATAGGTATATTATTTATTAATGAAGATTTATTTATTAAAAATTGAACAATGATAAATACTCGTTCATCCATGAGTTTGTGAATACAGCATTATGTATCAACTGAACTTTATAAATAAATGATAAAATATTGATTATATAATACTTGATTTTATAATTAACACAGTCATTCAGTATTTTTTTATGGAATATAAACACCTAACATTTAATAAGTTTACGCTTAGTGTCTTGGTTATATGTAGTTTCTTTACCCTTTAAAACGTGTCTTTATTACTATATGAAATAAAGGATTGGGAGGCGTGAAGATAGTTTTTTCTTCAAAGGAATGCGCAGTAACATAATGGTTGGAAATCACTGCCTTAAAATTATGAGCAGTGGTCGGAAACCTACTACCCCCAGGTAATTGAATTACCCACTTCGACATTTTGAGTTACCCACCAAGAAATTATGATAATATATTTTTATCAAATTACTTATTTAATAATACCAAGGAAGCCACCAATAACAATACTATATGTGTGTTTTTATAAAATAAATTTCTATTTACACATAGATTATGTATTATATATAAATATATATATTATTTTCTAAAAATGATTTTTAAAAAAAATATATGAGATTGAATTTATACCAAATACAAAAATCATGTCTAATATTAGAGACACCTTTAACTAGTGGCATGGTCCTAATGAATTTGATCATAGTTTCGCTGATGTGTTGTATTTAAAAAAAAAAACGACACAAAAACATTGAATATAAAAATGTAAAATGTGCTTACTAAGGATTAATTCAGCCTTAATAGGGTATAATTTTACAATGATTAGTTACCTAGTGCAATCTTTGACTGCTCTGAAGACAACGTCGCCTATTTTTACCCATTTCCACTTATCTTCTTCCAATGCTACCGGTCCCTTGACCAAGAAGTTGGGACGAAAATCTTGAGGCTTCGCAACATAGTTTTTGTCTATGAGTCTTGCATTCAAGTCATCGATGGAACTTTCATTCATTATACAGTATGATGATAAATCCGGAAACGCCCCCTTTAAAACATTTATTAATATTTTATTTATTTTAACTGTAAACATTTAAAGCAAAACATAATAACACTGAAAATTTACAGTGCTAAATTTACTCACAGAATAGGAGCCTAGGAGCCTGCTACTTTTCATTGTGATTTTATTGTGTGGATATTGAACTAATCTGAATCCCACTGGTTCATTGAGAATAAATCTACAAATATAATATTATTATCATTCATGTGCATTTTTATTTGTATAAAAAGAAATTTAACAACAAATAACATTGTGCCTTTTGTCAATACACCTTAGATAGTTGTATAAATATTTATCTTTGATTGAAAAGTGAAACCAATTTATGCTAAGACTTCATTGCAAATATGATAGTGGAAATTTGAAAAGAGATTAGGAAAAGAACCCGACAATTTTTTATATTATCTGAAGTACAAACAATAATTTATGAGATGAAAGTGTGTAGAAATCACATGATTGAAATTTATTGCCCTTTATAAATAACACCTTTATCATTACAAAGATATTAAAATTCAGAAATGTTTATACTAAGAATAATACTTATTTTATAGAATAGAACATATTTTATTCAAGCCCAAATGGTTACGTGGAAATTAATTATCAATAAAAGATTAAATTTAATAACTTTACCAGACGTGTTTCGCCTCTTTGAGAAGCACACTTATCATAGTCATCAAAGTATGATTGTTTCATGATTTACAACAGTGGGTTTGCTAGAAATTTGGTCCCTTCATGCAAATGTCACACAAGGTTCTCTCATGCAATTTGTTTCATTGAGTTTGTATAAATTTAGGACCCCTTTTTCGCTGGGCCCTCATGCATCGCATGACTCGACTAAGAGGTGGCTACACCGCTGATTTACAGAGCTATCAACAAAGCACCTACTTGAAATATTTGAGCCTATAGCAAATTACTTATCAACACCTTTTGTCCCATATAATGATCCTGCAGCTGTTACGCTTTTGAAAATCTTCTATTTAGCAGTCCAGTTATCAAACGAGGTACAAAAAAAATGAAAATAATGTCTTATCATCGTATAAGTTGAAAAAAAAATTGTTAAACGAAATCCTTATTGCAACTTTGCAACCTATTAATGGAAACATATTTTAAAGAAAGTTTACCGCGAAATCCATTCGGCGACCGCATCTCCATAATCATTTGCTACCATGTTCTTGCCCCATAGCATCACTTTTTGTGTACCATTTTGGAGACTCTTTATTTGCACATTTATCTTGTCCATTCCTGGGGCTTCTAAGGATAAAATATCTCCGTTTACAGTTGGTTTTATTAATACGACATGAGGGTGTATTCCTGCAGATACAAAATTACCAGTTGTGTTCACAATCGTGAATTCTCTAAAATAAAATAAAAAACAAATGTAACGTAGATATCTAAAACCATTTATTTCTACAGATTTTTTTTTTAATGAATGTGTAATTTTATGATCAATAAAATAATTTACTATCCAGTCTCATGTGTAAACTATCGGTAAATGCTTGTGATATTTTCTCCTATTTGTTTTTGAAGAATACTTATATACTACATATAAAGATTTTCATTATATTTATGGATCTGCATCTACGGGTATAGTTGTTCATGATTATTTTTTTTACATACCCATGCCTGTTATACCGGTAGTGCCTTGAGGTAGAGGTGATTAACTTATCATTTGTTCTTCCCTACCCCTGCTCTTCTTTATTCACTCTGAATAAATATTTTATTTGATTAACTTTATTAAGTTAACCTATTACCATTAAATGCATTTTGTTACAACTACAATCATATTATGGTCTACATTCGTAGCGGTTAAATTTTTCTTCATATATTTTTTTATTCATTTCAGCTCCCAATGCAATATGGCCTCTTAATGGAGGTATCTCAACAGAAGTTTTTTCTACGACAACTGTTTCTCAGTCGTTCAACCTTTCTTTTTTGACGAAGAGAGTAGTAGTGATAAACAGATAGGGCAGGACAGGACTAGTGGTATACTACCCGCTCTCACTACGACCTATTATTTAAGGACTGGAAAGGTGGGAGGAGAAAGACATTACAAATGAGGTATTATGAAATGCTAAAAATATACATACATACATATTTAAGTAACAACAAAAGTTGTGGCTTCACATCCCTCTTACAGAGCACATTCATTAATGCAGAACTTTTTAAGGGGATCTATTAAAATACACTAATTAACAACCAATTCTCTATGATTCTATGGATTTTTAACGTGGTACTAACCACCTCTAGCCACAGCACTCCTCTTAGTAAGCTTAATATGATTTTGTTACATTTTAATAAAAAACGACCATTAAAATATTCAAGTACTTTCATATTTTATAAAATAATCATACTTACTCTGATAAAACTGTTTATCTTCAATATTATTTATATTAAGACTTAAGATTAATAATGTATTAAATATTAAAATAAGAAAAAAAATATCAATGTTTATTTATTATTATCGAGTTACGAGAAATTTACAATTTTAATTTTAATTAATATTTTTATTTTTTTATCTAATTTACAAGACTCGAAGAAAAGTTATTAATGATGAATGAAATATTATTGCTATAAGAATAGCGGCAATGCCAATTTATTCCTGACCTATATGGATGCACTAGGCCAGGCACAGGCAAACTGTGACACCCCTGCTATCTCAAAGGTTTATTGTCACATTATTTTTTTTAATTTTTACTAAATCTACAAATAAAATAATAACATTTTTTTTACTATGTATCGAATTCATTTTAAACCGTTTGAGCAGAAAGTTTCCTTTTATTCAATTTGGTTTGGACGTAAATTTTGATTATTTACAGTTCAGTGAAATCCTGTTTTCACTATTTGAGTATTTTGTTTTGCAATCCTGGTGTATTTTATTTCTTTTAAAGAACTGGGTGTATTCTTAAAAATCCATTTAGAGAATTAATTACGTTTAGATCTTCTGGTTTATTCAATAAATAGGTTTGCATTTGATTTTTCACGCCAGTAAATTTTCTGATTATTTAAAAATGCAAAAAAATCCTCCGTTGAGGGCAACGGGCTTAAAGATAGTTTGTATAATTCCCACTTGAACGAACATTTCAAATGAAAAAAGTGTGTACCGCAAAACTTTATTACACATATTTAAGGTTTTTGATTCCAAAAATGACAAGACAATTTCAATAACTATTTTATTTTCAATTACATATTTTAAAAATTTCTTTAAAAATATATTAAAGAAAATTTACTAATATCTTGTCAGGCCAATTGAACTTTTAATTGATATAAAACTTTTTGACTGTGTACTTTTTATAGTTTGGTTGAATTATTCTATTCATAGAGGTGGTTTATTCGATACAATGGTTTTGATGTTTGTTATAGTTTGTAATAAAAATAAGCACTGAAGTTATCTCGGTTAAAAAAATATTGACAATAAAAAAGAAGCAGGCAAACAAAAAAAACCCCGCTATAAAAAAAATCGTTTTTATTTAGTGAAATGAATAACATAACTATGGACAATATTTTTTTAGAACATCAGTTTATTAGAGTATTTATTCGAATTCCAAGCTATGAATAGATTACTATACTATGTATTATAATTATAGTGCATTTAAGATGACACTCTCACAGCTATATTTTAGAACATACCTGTCTCGTAAATATCCTAATTTGAGCCCCATCGGATCACATTCCATCGTGTTTAACCTAATAACCCCACATGACTTAATGGGGAAACACATCATGTCGCTTAGTATTCCCACTTTCCTCCATTCTGTCGGTATTTTTTCCTTTTTTGAGAACCACTTCCACCATAGAAGATATGCTCCTCCGCTCAGAAGACCGACGCCGGCAGTTATCAGTACCCGATCTAATCATCAAATAAATCAAGTATTCATAGTTTTCATTTGTAATGAGTAATAAAAACTAAGCATATGTTTTGTTTTACTCACCTCTAGTGTTGTTCATTGCGTTCTTTGAAAACCGGGAATATAATTAGCACGATTTTGTTATTAAAAATTGGTCACAATAAAACTGTAAAACTAAAATTTAAGTTATAGCAGAAATAATTAAGCACTGAGATATATTATATCATGCGATATATAGCTTACACTACTTGAACGTGTGTATCTAAATAACTCCTATAAAATGCTATTGATTGTAAGAGAACGAAATATAATAATGAACTACAATAGAAATTATAAATACACCCGCACATGAGCTATCTTTACGCAAAACTAACCTTCTCTGCTCAATTTATTTGAATCAAGTTTTTTATGACATAATATTCCATTTGTTTGTTGTTATGCTGATTATCTATAATGACAGGTATGCTAAACGCAGATAAGTTTAACCAGGTGCTGTGTTATTGAAGACGTCTTCTCATAGTTTGATAAGAAAATTTAAGATATGCATACAAATAAAAGTTTTTGACATAAATAGCTGGCATTTAAGTACTTGATCAGAATTCATTTTACATTTTAAAAGACTATCAAGCATTAAAAATGTATTTCAAAATATTTTTAAGTTATCTAATAAGTATATTGATTTGACATCTTGGTAGAATTTCATTATAACAAGATAAATACATTGTTATTAATTTTAATCATAGGATTACATTTATGATAAACATTTATGATAAACCAGGGCTTCGCAACCGTTTTTTACCCTACGGTGCACCAAACATTTCCCAAATTTTCGTGACTCACCAAAATATACATTAAATTATTAAATGGGTGAGTGACAATAATTGAATATTGGAAATGAAAGACAAATTAGGTGATGTTTTTGCAATGAAACATTGCACCGCGACACAGCTAATGAGTAACGACACTTCATGGCACACTGGTGTGCCATAGCACAGTGGTTGCTGAACGATCTAAACAATTAAAAAAACATCATTTCTATAAACAAAATTTGTATTATTAAATTTAATTATCATACAAAATTACAATTAGTGTATATTCTAACATACAGCTAAATAACAAAAACGTAGAGGGTCTAAGGCAGTGATGCACAAACCCCGGGCCGCATGCGGCCCTTTAATATTTTTCTCAAACAGATTTTTTCAGAAGTGTAAATTGAGGAAAATATTATTAAGCGTAGGACACTTAGGTAAAACAGTGGAACCTCTCATAACGAGCAAAACAGATTGTGAAAAAAATGCTCCCTTAACGAGCGATATTTTGCATAACGAGTGACGCAGAGTTTTGGAAAGATCACATTCATATCGTCGCTTGCCTCAAGATGATTGACAAGGTGTGGGAAGGGGTTACCAAGAGAACCCTCACTTCAGCTTGGAAGAAGCTTTGCCAAGGAGCGTTGTCGAATGTGATTTTGAGAGGTTTGAAACAGTACCTGTGGAGTCTACAGTCAACGAGATTGTATATTTGGCCAATACCATGGGACTGGAGGTGGAAAACAAAAATATTGATGATCTTGTGAAAGAGTACAGTCAAGAGCTGACCACCGGAAAGCTTATAGAGTTGCATTGTTTTTCACAGCAAGAAGTTATGGAGGACAGTTTGTTAGTGGAAGAGGAGGAAGTAGCCGAGCAACAATCTTCTGCCACAATAAGAGAAAAGCTGAAAGCATGTGAAACTGTTGCGTCGTACATTGAGAAGCATCATCCAAATAAGGAGGTGGCTATGCGTTTTACAAATTTATTCAATGATAATGTTATCACATTTTCAACAAATTTTGAAATGTCGGCAAAAACAAATAATTTGACAAAGAATCTTAACTATAAATTAACACCCAGAAGATTGTTGCTCGGCTACTTCCTTGTGACCAGTGATGCACAACCTTTACCTTCTATATAAATTAGCACCCAGGTGTTAATTTTGTAGTTAAGATTCTTAAAACTGCTTGTAAATGTTTGATCGTAAAGAGTTTTTATTGAGGTTCATGATTGAAAATGTTTGTTCACATATATAGGTTGATCCAAAAATAACGATTATTTTTATTTATTTTCAATATTTTTGTTAACACACTCAATGCGGACTTTGATGGCCTATGCGGTATAGCATGCTGATTTCATAATATTATTCTTAATCGCGAATTTTTGGAATGTGTACTATTGTAGTGTCTCACATTTTAAGTACAGAACTTAGGCACCCGCATAAAGAAGCATTTACACTGGATAAGTTTCGAAGATTTTTGTAAATAAATTAATTGCATATTCACTTGAGGAGCAAACATTCAAAAAGTGTTTTGTCACACAAATGCTGAACTTGTGAAATGATGAAAAACGTGTCATTTGATAACGTAGCCCAAGTTCTTAAAAAAATGTTATTAAAAGTAAACTGTTAACGGAATGAATTTCAATCTACGTATTTTGTATAATCTAGAAATCTTGGATTAGCTAATTTTTTGGTTTGAAATTTGGACAAAACACTTTTTGCATGAAACTTGTGGACAAAACACTATTTGAATGAAAATTAAGAGTTTTTAGTTATATCGTTATTAATATTATTATATTTTATTAATATTATAGAGCACGGGTTCCCAACCTATGGGTCGCGACGGGTTTTCTGGGGTCGCCAACTTTTTTCGATTTTGTATTTGAACAACAAAACTAAAACTACAGTCAACTAAAATTACCTTTTTAGAACCTCGACTGAAGGTGCTTGATGAAAGTTTATCTTTAGATTAGAACTATTTTCATTATGTACGTTTCCATTATAATTTTGGCCGAACACGTCCCGGGTTTATAAAAATAGTTCTAATCTAAAATTACCTTGTTAAAAAAAGCCCTTTTCAATTGCATCGGGGCCGCGGGTCACATGGCTTTTATAAAAAGGGGTCTCCACCCAAAAAAGGTTGGGAATACAATTATACACATATCATCAATGCTTTTTTCTCCATATGATGCGGTGGAACGGCGTTCCGGCACGTTTTTTCTCGATATTTTTAATGTTTCCAATCAATTTTTATTTTCCTTTGAATTTTTTTTAATTTTTCTATCGAAAGACGTTTGAAAATATATTTTTTAATCGTAATTTTACAAAAAACGTAAAAATGGTAAACAAAGAATTATTATAACTAAGATAAGACCTAAAAGATCGATTTTCTCGAAGGTGTTGGTATTTGTGATATCTATACCTCTCACTCTACCAATCCTAAAATTAACAAGGCAAAGCGAGAGCGATTAGTTAACCATTAGTCCGGTTCTAGTCCCATCTTTCTATCCGCACTCTTTTTAAAAGAAAAGTTAAGCAACTGACTAACAAGCAGTTATCGTAAAAAAAATCTTGAGATACCTTTATTGGGATACCATTTAGTCCAAATTGAGAACGGAGATGAATTATAAAAAAAGCTTCACAAAAATTGAGTTCCGGCAGTTTTTTTTTTAAAGAGCACTGCATATTGTTATATAGTTTAAAGTTCTGGCTCCATCATCACATAAGATATCTTCTTATATACTGTATTTTTGTACCACGCTACAAGTCCTCTATTTTAATGTTCCTGCCAATCGTCAAACATTATTTTTAGCAATTTACTGGCATATTTTTTTCTTTTTTGTGATATTAAATGAGATAATAGCAGCTTGTTTGGTTGGAATCATTGCAAATGGGAATACAATATGCCTTTTTTTACTTAGCAACTGTATTTTTCTGCGTTATCGGAAATATAATGATCTTTTTTATTTCCTCTGAACAATACACATTTTTGCCGAGTAGCGATATTTCTATTTTCATGATGTTCGTTTTACATCACTTAAGAATTAGAAGTCTTTATATAATTTATTCAGGGACTTAGTATCCATTATTTCCCAATCTTCGCCCATCAGATCGACCTGGCCAATTTGTTTATAAACTTCTTAATATTCTTCCGGAATCAAAATGGGTTGTTTTTCACATCGCACTCTATCTGCTGAGCTAAAAACATGGACTGCTAGTAAATAGCTATGACAGTGTACAGGGGAATACAGTTCAACTTTTTTTATTATTCTTTCAGCCGTGAATATGAAATGCATTATTGTTTGGGCAATAATATCTTTTATATTTTGTGAAACACATCTATCACACAACAGTCGAAGACTGTACATTTTTTAAATGGTGTAGCAAGGATGATGCATTTTTTGGCTTCCATTCTCAGCTTTTTCTTCTGGCCAGTTATAGAGACACGGTTTTGTGGCATCAGGAACAACAATCCAGAAATTATAAAAAATGGGTTGTCATGGTCGTCTCTTTATAGGCACTGTTTGTATTGAGGAAGCAATGGTAGTATATTGTCTCAGTTTGACAGGCTGGGAATATATTGTAATAAGGTATAAAAACGTTGCATCCACTAAATGTAGAATATATTTTCTTTTTGGGTTCAGATCGTTTGCCGCCCGTGAATTTTTCTTTTCTAGAGCCAATATTGGCTTGTCCAATTTACTCTTCACTATCTTCTTGCATCGTATATATTTTAATAATAAATTTGGTATTTAAAAATAACTGTTAACAAATAAAGTCAGTAAAGAAAGTATACTTGTTCCAATTTTCATGCAAAATGCGTTTTGTCCAAATTCAATATGACGGCTTCTACGCTGTGATTGGTCGAGAGGACAAAACATCTTTTGATTGAATTTGGGTGTTGGAGAAAACACGTTTTGCATGAACGTGTCAACTTTATGATTTATTTTTAATAGGAAAAAACTTTTTTTGAACGTTTATTGTGATTTCCATTCATAGATTTTACGATTGACTATCAGAACTGATATCAAACAGAATTTTTTTAAATTTGTGACAAAACACTTTTTGAATGTTTGCTCCTCACTTAGTGATTTATATTTATATAATATTTTATACATACATACATAGCAAACATTATATAGATTTATCAATATTTAAAAAATAGCATACAATTACTTTCGATTAGGTGAATAAAATTACATCTTTTGTAAACACATGTGTACATTGAATATAAAATAACAGTAAAAAATAGTTTTAAAAAACTTACAATAAACAATATTATTTTACTAAGCAATATTATACATGTGTTGGTGATACAGACACAAACCCAGCTCATTTAGACATTCCGGACGAAAAAAAGAGAGGCTTTTCTCTCCTTTTTTTCATTCCAACAATATTTGCATCGTCTTTTATTGGTTTTTCCAAGTGGGTCTTTTTTGGCAGACAATAGGAAGATGGATTCTTTCAATTTTTTGTTTTGGAGGGGGGCTACTAATTTTTCAATAACTTGCAGCTTGTAATCAGATAATGATATTTTTCTTGAATTTTGACAATTGTACATATAGTAGGAATTTAGTAGCATTATTTGAAACAAATGGATTCCTAATTTTTATACCATCGTAATGTTTTTCTTCTACATGGGTAATATGTTAAAATTTGATCATGGTAATCCACTCCAGCCATGAATTTGTTGTAATATATTACCATTTTTTGCTTTTTAAAACATTTCCTCGGCTATTAGTCGTTAATGTTGATGCGCCATCGAATTCGGACGAAATCGTCAGAACGTCTCAGCTTTCATTTAGAAGTTCCATTCCAGAAGTCCCATTTAGTTGCACATATTTCTTCTGGGGTATATTTAATCAAGGACTCACTTCTTTGAAAAAAATATTTGTATCTTTTTATGTATAAAATTCTAGACAGAACACTTCAATACTCAAGAATCTTAAAGAATGTAAAAAGAAGAACAGTAAATAATGCATATTAAAATTTGAAACTTATGTAGTAAACGTATTCTAAGCGAAAGTGTAAACCAACCTTTATGTGAAAAAACAAGATGAAAAAATACAACTTCTGCCGGTCCACACTACCGATTCGATATTATTATTATTTTTTTGTTGCAAAACAATGAAATAATAATAATATCACTCCAAAGCGATAGGCGCCCGTGGTTTAATAATTCTACTGACACGCTAGGCGTGTCGTTAGCACCCAACAAGTTAAAAGATAAAAACTTGAATCTTTTTCAAAAATATAATTTTGCTCGCGGGCAGCAGAAAAATACGCGGCGGGCCACAGTTTGCTCGTGGCTGGTGTAAATGGAGGTTTTTAGGGCATTTCACCCTTAGGTATTATCAAACAATAGCAGATTTTATATTTAGAGGTCTTTAATAAATTATGATATTAGAGACATTGAAAAGTAAACCTTAAAAATAGGTTTTTAGCAATAATGAGAGGTGTACAGTAGATTCATTACAACAATGTATTGTGGTTGGGCTTATTTACGTAAATTATAAAGAAATAACTTCATATATACATTATATACGTATATGGGATATAAAAGTTTTTGTTACAGATCAAAATGAATTTTTCTGGGAAAAAAAATACATATTATAGTTTTTCGACCGATTTTCTAATTTAAGATTTATTTTTATTATTACATGAACATTGAAAAATAATTAAGAATTATTTATTACAGTGTAGAAAAAACAGGATATACATAATTGAATATTTAAAAATAGTTCATAATAATATATCAAAAAATATTTTTTAAGCCATATTGAAGTTATAATAAAGGATAACTTTTATTCCTAACAAAAATTAAAAAAAACAAAAACGCAAAGTCGTTGTATAGAAACAACGCAGGACTATGTGCTCATGCTCATCTTTTTATTACCGTGTAATATTGCGTACGGACAGTAGTAAGGATGAGCGTGACCGTATGGGCACGTAGCTGACCAACATTTACAGTCTGAAAAATAACTGCAGCTCAACAGTATTAAATTTATCTATGAAAAGTTTTTATAAATAATATTGCTATTCGCAACATTCTTGTATTTGTACAATCTTTATTTTATAAGTTTAAAAAAGAATTAATGTATATTTTTTTAACCATTTTCGCTCTAAATGTGGAGCACATAGCTTCGGATAAGGGGGGGGGGTGTTTGATGAGTTCCCATATATCCTATTTATGAATCAAATTCAAACATCAATTGAAAAATCAATTTATGAATATTGCCAATACTGGGATTCGACCCCGTAACCGAAGCCAACGACATTTACCAAATGTAAATAATAATTAAAATGTAAATAGTATTTTTTTCTGGACTTTTTTTTTTAAAGATTTTTCACGACTTGCGTTAATTTCATTTCTATTAATTTTATTTTTATCTTGTGCGAAACATATTTAGAGAGTGAAATATAAAAATAATTTTCTTACATATTTATTTTAACAGTGTCTGCTCTAAATGCGGATCATATGACCTAATGGAGTTTATCTCAACAGAAGTGTTTCTATGAGAACTGCTTGTTAATTAGTTACTCAAACCGTTTGTATATTTTTGCAGAACACAAGACTAGGACTAAGACAGAACAAACGGTTAGCTTATCGCTATGCCTAATTTTTAGTAAGAATAGGTGAGAGGGTTTCAAGAAATTACATATATGTGTGCCTTCAAACAGAAATCCATAAATAGTTTGAAAAATAATTGATTAAAAAGTGTACATATTAAGATTCAAGCCCGTGACCTCCGAAAAACAAAACCAACGACCTTTTTCACTCGACCACGGGCAACTTAAATAAAAATTATTTTTTTATTATGACTTTTTTTTTGATTTCCCATTAATAATAATATTATTAGTTAATATTTTTTTAAAGAATGAGTAATTATAAAAAATGTTTAAACTTATATTCTTTTTTTATAAAAATTTTCGAGGAATTTCCAAGTCGAGCATTTGAGGTTCAAGGAATTGGTTATTCGAGGATCTTGTTATTCGAGCAATTTCCATTTGAGCAATTGCATTTGAGCAATTTGCATTCGAGCAATTTACCGGGTATCCATAGGAATGGCATTCATCTTTATTTCTGGTTCCGGTATTCTAGACTGTTGTAATTGTAGTAAATAATATTTGAAAAAGGATAATTAAAATGCATATAAGTCATTGAGGGCCTTTATTTTATTATTAAAAAATAATTCTAATTAACAATAAACTTCTAAATTACACTTAAATAATTAAATAACAGATTAATATAACATCCACTTATCAAATAAATACCATATAAAGCTTCCACTTTCATGACATAGTTTTCAATTAGTTGCTTCTAAATTTAATGAACTTAAACAATTATAATATGCTTAAAATAATGTATACATTTTTATATATTTTTATTAAACTACCATTCTCATTATAATAAAACCACACGATTTTAAATATTGAAAAAATGACATTTACTACAGTGGTGACTGTAAATTTTCTTATGTAAATTTCTAATTTCAAATCTGCATTTATAAATGGTACCAGACATTTGCTGTGTGGAATATTGTGTAAGTTTACGGAATCAAAACCGCAATAATAAGCAATGAAAAATGATTGTTTTTGTTTTATATTGCTACATTTAAATTTTATATTTTATAATAACTAAGCTCATTGAAATGAAACATAAAACATCAGCTAAACATATGAAATATAATATTATACATATATAAATTTTGCTCAAGGGATAAACAATTTCATCTTATTCATAGGGTGTGATTGTAGAATAAAAGATAAATTTCAGCATTATGTTGGCTTAGATCAGCCATACTCAAACTTTTCCTATGAGCCGCATTCCGATATTTGCTTCTCTGCGTGGGCCGCAAAATATTTATGGTATACTCCTTTCTTTTTTTTTTAGCTCACCAAGGAATTTGAAATCCTTGATTTGGTATACTTTTTCCCCAGATTTCTCCGAAACTCCTTTTTCTTTTTTAGATCACCGAGGAATTTGAAATCCTTGATTTGGTATACTTTTTCCTCGGATATCTCCAAAAACTCCTTTTTTTGAAATCCACAATTTGGTAAGAGCTTACTGGGCCACACATTAGAGCTTACTGGGCCGCAGGTTGAGTATGGCTGGCTTAGATACAGTACAATCTTCTGTTAAAAATAGATTAAGCCACGCAAACTTCATCTCCCATATTGATACTACCCTCAGTGCGTAGAGCTAAGTGTACTCCCATAACTGGAGAACTTTCATCAATTAGTCGATATCTGAAAAAAATAATATATTCAAGATAGCACAAATTAAGTATCAGTATTGTTTATAAAAACATCATACTGGGATTCAAGCCTATGACCTCTATAATCGAAGTCAACAACATTGAACATTCGATCATGCAGCCAGAAACTCACATTTACACCGATATAAAATGACTACCAATTTAGTACATTGGTGTTGCTGAAGCTGAACATTCCTGTTCGGGTACGGTTGCATTCAACCTTTTAACATAAATTAACTATCTCTGAAGTAATTAAATCCTGATAAATGCACTTACGTTTTTAATGTCGCTAATGGCTCACCAGATACACTTTTAGTACCGGTGTCGGAGTCGATCGTTGTGAAAACGCATCTGTTGAAAAAGTTAATAGGTAAGTTATTACATAGATATATTATTTATTTACGAAGATTTAATTGTCAGAAATTGAACAATGATAAATACTTGTTCATGCATGAGTTTGAGAATGCAGCATTATGTATCATGCACATGACCTTTCAACTGAACTTAATAATTAATGGTAAAATATTAATTATATAATACTTGATTTTATAATTAACACAGTCATTCAGTATTTTTTATGGAATAAAAACGCCTAACATTTAATAAGTTGACGTTTAGTGTAATGGTTTGTAGTTAATTAAAGTTAACTCGCCTTAGAGTTTCTAATTTTTTCCTTGTTGCCTTATACTTCAATGCCTGTTTCATTAATATATGTATATTTGGATTTGTTTACATTTAAAAAAATAATGTTGTTTTGGTTTGTCTTAACAAATATTATTCCATTCAAATAGTTGGAGCGTCAAAATGGCATCTATCAGTCAAAAACTAATGCTCAATTCAATTCATGTTTTAGTCGATGAATATTTTTTGTGGTTATTTCTGTATAGCGAAAATCTTTTTTGACTAGCTATATAAGTCGATGCAGAACATAGCCTCAATTATAAGATTGAATTTATACGAAATACAAAAATTATGTCTAATATTAGAGACACCTTTAATTAGTGGCTTGGTCGTAATGAATTTGATCATAGTTTCGCTGAGGTTAATTCAGCCTTAATAGGGTATAATTTTACAATGATTAGTTACCTAGTACAATCTTTGACTGCTTTGAAGACAACGTCACCTATTTTTACCCATTTCCACTTATCTTCTTCCAATGCTACCGGTCCCTTGACCAAGAAGTTGGGACGAAAATCTTGAGGCTTCGCAACATAGTTTTTGTCTTTGAGTCTCGCATTCAAGTCATCGATGGAACTTTCATTCATTATACAGTATGATGATAAATCAGGAAACGCCCCCTTTAAAATATTATTAATATTTCATTTAGTTTAACTGGAAATATTTAGATCAAAACATAGTAACACTGAAAATTTACAGTGCTAAATTTACTCACAGAATCTTTATCGCTGACCATTGATAGGAGCCTGCTTCTTTTCATTGTGATTTTATTTTGTGGATACTGAACTAATCTGAGTCCCACTGGTTCATTGAGAATAAATCTACAAATATAATATTATCATCATTCACGTGCATTTTTATTTGAATAAAAAGAAATTTAATAACAAATAACATTGTGCCTTTTGTCAATACACCTTAGACAGTTGTATAAACATTTATCTTTGATTGAAAATTGAAACAAATTTATGCTTAATTAAGACTTCATTGCAAATATGATAGCGAAAATTTGAAATGAGCTAAGGAAAAGAACCCGACAATTTGTTATATTAACTGAAGTAAAAACAATAATTTATGAGATTACGGTGTGTAGAAATCACATGGTTGAAATTTATTGCACTCTATAAATAACACCTTTATCATTACAAAGATATTATAATTCAGAAACTTTTATATTAAGAATAATACTTTACAAAAAACATATTTTATTCAAGCCCAATTTTTTTTTTCAATGGATTTTGATGGTTATGTGGAAATTCATTTTTAATAAAAGATTAAATTTAATAACTTTACCAGACGTGTTTCGCCTCTTTGAGAAGCATACTTATCATAGTTATCACAATAAATGTACTTCAGTCAAAAAAAGTATGATTGTTTCATGATTTACAACAGTGGGTTTGCTAGAAATTTGGTCCCTTCATGCAAATGTCACACAAGGTCCTCCCACGCCATTTGTTTCATTGAGTTTGCATAAATTTAGGACCCATTTTTCGCTGGGCCCTCATGCATCGCATGACTCGACTAAGAGGTGGCTACACCGCTGATTTACAGAGCTATCAACAAGGCACCTACTTGAAATACTTGAGCCTATAGCAAATTACTTATCAACCAACACCTTTTGTCTCATATAATGATCCTGCAGCTGTTACGCTTTTGAAAATCTTCTATTTAGCAGTCCAGTTATCAAACGAGGTACAAAAAAAATGAAAATAATGTCTTATCATCGTATAAGTTGAAAAAAAAAATTGTTGTTAAACGAAATCCTTATTGCAACTTTGCAACCTATCAATGGAAACATTTTAAAGACAGTTTACCGCGAAATCCATTCAGCGACCGCATCTCCATAATCATTTGCTACCATGTTCTTGCCCCACAGCAACACTTTTTGTGTACCATTTTGGAGACTCTTTATTTGCACATTTATCTTGTCCATTTCTGGGGCTTCTAAGGATAAAACATCTCCGTTTACAGTTGGTTTTATTAATACGAGACGGGGGTGTATTCTTGCAGATACAAAATTACCAGTTGTGTTTACAATCATGAAGTCTCTAAAATAAAATAAGAAACAAATGTATTTTTTTCTACGAAAACTGTAACTCAGGCGCTCAACCTTTCTTTTTTGATGAAGAAAGTAGTAGTGATAAAAAGATATGGCAAGACAGTACCAGTGGTACTCTCGCTACGCCCTGCTATTTAATGACTAGAAAGTTGGGAGGAAAAATACTTTACAAAGGAGGTATTTTTAAATGCTGTAAATATACATATACTTCAGTAACAGCCATTGCGCCGCGGCTTCAGATCCCTCTTATAGAGCACATTCAGAAATGTAAAACTTTTTAAGGGATCTATTCGAATACACGAATCGACAACCAAATCTCTAAGATTCTAAGGATTTTTAATGTGGTACCATCCACCTCTAGCCACAGCTCGCCACACCACTCCTCTTAGTTATCTTAACACTTTATAAGCGGGTGTTTTTTTGTGATTAGTGCAAAAATATATTACATTCTTAAAATCAACACAACTTCTAAGCCAAACAATATTTTCGGCTGAAATTTTCAAAGAAATCATATGTGACATTTAATCATTAAAAATAAAATTAAAAAATTTTGAGTACATCATAATTTCACTACTTTTCTAAGCTGAATATAAAAACCTGTTATTTAGTAGATAGCACTCCACTTGTTATCAATATGAAATATTAAAAATATTCTGTATAAAAAATAATATTAATTCATACCATACAATTATATAAATAATTATAGTATAAAATCCCCATTCCTACAAATTTACAATCACTGGAAGCGTGAAATCTGATGCCCTAAATATTCGAGAAACATGTGTGTTAACGAACTTTCAGGGCATAATAAATTATGAGGTTTATTGCTTATTGTCAAAAAGGGTCACTTGCCGTGGCAGTTATTTTGAAGAAACCATTAAATCTATAAGTCAATATACCAACACAAACGACAGTACGCGATAAACGTATTTTTACGCCTATAATGTGTTAATATGATTTTGTTACATTATAATAAAATATTCATACATGTTCATATTTTATAAAATAATCATAGCTACATACTCTGATAAAACTGTTTATCAAAATATTATTTACATTAAGACTTAAGTTTAATATTGTATTAAATATTAAAATAAGAAAAAAAATATCAATGTTTATTGAGTGAAATTTACAATTTTCCCATAATTAATATTTTTATTTTTTTATCTAATTTACACCAAGACTCAAAAGTTATTAATGCTGAACGAAATATTATGGCTATTCAAAATAATCAAAGAGCTTTTCAATACCATCCTCAACACTCGTAATGCTGGCAATAGCCTAGTGCCTCCATATAGGTCAGGAATAAATTGGCATTGCCGCTATTATTATTAGAATGAAGAATGAAGATTGAATTATATGACTCAAAGTCTATTTTCATTAAGAATCAATTCAAGTAAGTAACATGTTTAATATTGAGTAGAAGAGAGTAGGGGTAGACAGGACTAATGGTTTGTTAACACTCTTTATTTTAGGATTGGAATGGTAGAGGTGTATTTTTAGACATCACAAACAATCATGTCTACGAACAAAAATCAATTGAAAAAATATTTTTTGTGCTTGGATTCGAACCTGTGAGGTCCGGCATGGAAGTCAACGACTATGACCACTATGTGCCAAATGTATTTATTAATAGTAAAAATAAAATAAAACTTTTTCATTTTGTTATTGCAGGCATAACCTCGTTTAATATTACAGTTTTTTTAACAAATAGATGAAACGCGGAGAGTTTCTCTAACTAGACAAGCATTCGAAAATAAATATATTTTTTTGCTCCCTATATTTTATAACTTTACCAATATATATATATATGTGTAGTTACTGTTTATACTTTATAATAGGCATTAGAAAACTATGGCCCAGAAAAATATTTAATAATGTGTATTTTACTTGCAGCCCGCCGTTCATTTTTAATTGTTAATGCGGCCCGATTTGCCCGAAAAGTATGCCTACACATTAGTTACGCTTCTGATAAAAAAACAAGCTGTATGATTATAGGAAAGTAATTGAAGCTACTTAATGTATACAGGAGGTAGTTTTAACACTTAATAAATTAGGCATATGCTAATGTTTAAATTTTATGACACATGAAATAGTATGTATGATCAGTGCTGGAATGATGAGATAATCGAATACATATTGTTAAGTAGTTAATGGGACTAATAAAAAATACATAAATATTTTCAATCATCAACAAATAAGTTTATATGTTCTAAAGCAGTGATGCACAACCTTTACCTTCTAGTGGGCCGCATAAAACAAATTATCATAGTTTCGGGCCGCAAAGAAAAAAATGATTTAAAGTACGCTCAATCTTTTTTTATACAGAACATATGTACGTTCCATGTAAAAGAGCCTTAAAATCGTGTAAAAAAATCAAATGAATAATAGGTTCCATTATATTATTTTGACCGTGTTATTTCGAAAATAAATAAGCCATGCAAAAAAAGGATTATGAGTACTTGCTTATTAAAAATCGTTTCATTGTGAAATATTTATGTTTCATTTATATGCAAATCATAAGTTAATGCGTTCTTGGTCTTTGTTAATTTTTAACTATTTTTTTTAATTTGACATAATATTTGTAAGCCTGTTCTATGAACCGATTTATTCTCCTTCATTGAAGAAAAAGTTTGCTTACATTTTTTTAATAAATGTTTTACGTGAAAAAAGTATGTTTGAGAAAGAGATTTAAGGGCCGCCACAAAATTTAAAAAGGGCCGCACGCGGCCCGCGGGCCGCGTTTGTGCATCACTGTTCTAAAGTGTTAACAGCATTTATGCGATACCAAGAAGTAAAGCATATTGGTTTATGCTCAGAAGGATTTTTCAATTTCAAAAATGGCTTGCGCAATTTCGGCACTGGCAATCGTTGTTGATTGGTTGGTGCTGTCCAGCTGTAAATATTTGTATAATTGCCACTTGAACGAACATTTTGGAACATTTCAAAAATTTCATTGAAAAAACTGTGTACCCTTTCAAAAACAGCAAAGCAAAACTCAGCAAAACTTCACATATTTAAGATTTTCGATACCAAAAATGACAAGACAATTTCGATAATTATTTTATTTTCAATTACATATTTTAATGATTTCTTCAAAAATATATAATTTATATGTAGGTACTTATGCATTTAAAATGTGACTCTCACAGCTATATTTTAGAACATACCTGTCTCGTAAATATCCTAATTTAAGGCCCATTGGATCGCATTCCATCGTGTTTAACTTAATAGCCCCACATGACTTAATAGGGAAACACATCATGTCGCTTAGTATTCCCACTTTCCTCCATTCTGTCGGTATCTTTTCCTTTTTCGAGAACCACTTCCACCATAAAAGATATGCTCCTCCGCTCAGAAGACCGACGCCGGCCGTTATCAGTACCCGATCTAATCATCAAATAAATCAAGTATTCACAGTTTTCATTTGTAACGAGTACTAAAAACCAAGCATATGTTTTGTTTTACTCACCTCTAGTGTTGTTCATTGCGTTCTTTGAAAACCGGGAATATAATTATCACGATTTTGTTATTAAAAATTGGTCACAATAAAACTGTAAAACTAAAATTTAAGTTATAGCAGAAATAACTAAGCACTGAGATATATTATATCATGCCATATATAGCTTACACTACTTGAACGTGCGTATCTAAACAACTCCTATAAAATGCTATTGATTGTAAGTAGCAAAATATAATAATGAGCTACGATAGAAACTGTGAATACGCCCGCACGCGAGCTATCTTTACGCAAAACTAATCGTCCCTGCGTCAATTTATTTGAATCAAGTTTTTTATGACATAATATTCCATTTGTTTGTTGTTATGCTGATTATCTATATTGGCAAGTATGCTCAACACAAATAAGTTTAACCAGTTGCGGTGTTATTGAAGACGTATTCTCATAGCTTGATAAGAAAACTTAAGATATGCATACAAATAAAAGTTTTTGACATAAATAGCTGGCCTTTACTTGATTTGATCATAATTCATTTTATATTGTAAAAGACTATCAAGCATTAAAAATGTATTTTTTAAGATTTTTAAGTTATTTAATAAGTGTATTGATTTGACATCTTGGTAGAATTCCATTGTAATGAGATAAATACATCGTTATTATTTTTTATCATATGCGTTCATTTATGATAAACTTCAAACCAGGGCTTCGCAACCGTTTTTTACCCTACGGTGGACCAAACTTTTCCACAATTTTTCGTGGCCAACCAAAATATACATTCAATTAGTAAATGAGGGAGTGAAAATAACTGAATATTAGAAATTAAAGACACATTATGTGATGTTTTTGTAATGAAACAATCCACCGCGGCACAGCCAACGTCACTTCACGGTACACTGGTGTGCCATACATAATACAGCGGTTACTGAAAGATCTAAACCGAGGGTGGGGAACCTTTTTATTTCTAAAGGCCAC
Source organism: Himalopsyche anomala (assembly GCA_031772345.1). NCBI lineage: Eukaryota > Metazoa > Arthropoda > Insecta > Trichoptera > Rhyacophilidae > Himalopsyche > Himalopsyche anomala. The sequence continues at coordinate 16,305,444 of CM062839.1, forward strand.
ATTCATTTATCTGATTCAACATAAGGCCGCAGTAAGATAAACGTTGACACCCCTCACCTTTTTGTTCAACTGTTGGACATAAAATGGGTTGATTATGTTCTTTTTCCAAACGCTTACGTATAATTTTTTTATCAATGTGAATATTTTGATCAAGTCAAAAGGCCACATCAGGGTAGCCCAAAGACCACAGATTTCCCTCTACTGGTGTAGACACTCACTCGGTCAATATTGCAACTCGGCCTAATAATCGGCCGAGAATGCTCGGCTGTGTACTCGGTTGATCATAGCGAGGCTTAATTCATAAAAATGAAACAAGTTTTGCACCTTTAATAAATTCTGGCAACATTATTTAGCATTGCCACTACAGCGAACAGAAAAAAATATATGTCAAAATGAAATTTGAAAAGTCGAATTTGTAGTAAACTATCGTGCGATAGATAGTTTGTTAAAGTAGATTAATATGTCTGATAATAATTGTTACGTCTTGGACAATGGCGCTTACACCGCCAAAGTTGGGTTTTCAAATTCGAAGCCAAAAATTGTTCCGAACTGTATAATGAAAGCCAAATCCGAAAGACGCCGGCCTTTTATCGGCGATCAGATCGAAGAGTGCCGCGACGCTTCGGGGTTGTATTACAATTTACCCTTCCACCGAGGTTATCTCATCAACTATGACACCCAAAAGACTACATGGGATTATTTATTCGGCAAGGATTGCTGTCCTGTCAATTTCAATGAAACCCCGCTAATCATCACCGAGCCGGTGTACAACTTTCCCTTCATCCAGGAGGCGATGACTGAAATATTTTTTGAAGACTTCGAATGTCAATCTTTACTCAGAATTAATTCCTGCGATCTATCCGACTACCATTATAGAAAAACCAACAACGATCCGCTTTGCACGCTTGTTATCGACAGTGGTTATAGTTACACTAGTATTGTTCCATACATCAAAGGCAAAAAATACAGACTCGGAATCGTTCGTATTGATATCGGTGGCAAACTGTTGACGAATCATTTAAAAGACTTGATATCGTACAGACAATTGAATGTAATGGATGAGACGTATGTTATTAACCAAGCTAAAGAGGACGCTTGCTTTGTATCGAAAGACTTTATCAAAGATATGGAGATATCAAGAAAGAAAAATGCAGAAAACACAATCATACGCGAGTATGTTTTGCCAGACTATACAGCTATCAGACGAGGGTACCTCAGAGATGTCGGCACCAAGGAACAAACCGAACAACAAACTCTCAGAATGAATAATGAAAGATTTTGTATTCCTGAAGTGCTTTTCAGACCGTCTGATGTAGGGGTACAGCAATGCGGTATCTCGGAAGCCGTCATCCACTCAATTAAACAGTGCCCTGAAAAAACACAATCGCACATGTTTGCAAATATAGTTGCATGCGGGGGGTGCGCCGCCTTTCCAGGATTTAAAGAAAGACTTTATAATGATGTGCGTTCTATGGCGCCGGATCATTTTGTTGTCAAGGTAAGTGCTATATATTTATTGAAAAATGTTATTTAAAATCTGTGGTATATACGTTCAACCTTCCCAAGATCGCTGCACCTGTTTATCATTAAAAAAGTAAAATTAATTGAAAGCTTATTTAAAATTCAAAGTATCATTACGACTGCACCGACATCTTTTAAATTTGCTTATAATTGTGCTAATTCTGGACTTTGCAATATTTAATAAATGTGCCAACCAGATTATCTTTTGATCTGCGGATAGCTTAAATTGGATTGTCTATTAAAACCATTAATACAAAGGCATATAAATTTTACTAAATGTATATTCATCATAGACAATACAATATTAAACTCCTGTTGAGGAAGTATTTCATGATTTTCAGTTTATTTTGTTATTTACGAATTGAATTGATTCTTATTTGTGCGATGTGGCTGTGATTGATTTCATAATTTGTCTCATATAAAGGTGACTTAGCCATGTTTAAGTTTTTTTATTGCCATCTATTGAAAATATTTGATAATCGTATTCAACAAAATAAATAATCATGATGTATGAGAAAAGAATCAGCGATGTTTTAAACCATAATTTAGTAGGCTAGTTCAAGTACTGATTTCAAAATTATCTTAAAAGTCTTATTTTATGTGAATCTCCTTTTGATTTTTAAATTTATTAACCTTACTTTTATTTTTTTACCCAAAAATCTCTGATAATGAATTTGAAGTCTAGAAATCCAATTGTTTATTTGGGTAATACTAAAACTATAGCTTTGGAGTTGTAGCATTTTAGTTTTGACTGTGAAATATTACTTAAAAAATAAATCTGTAGAAATGAAAGTCATCTGAATTTTATTTTATTGAATAAAACTCATCTCTGGAGGGTTAATGGTGTTAACGATACATACATATTTTTTATTATTATTTACATTGTTTCCAGATTACTGTACCAGAAGACCCATTAACGTATTGTTGGAGCGGGGGTGCCCTTCTCTCTCGGGATCCTGATTTTTATTCTCTCTGTGTTACACGAGAGGAATACGAAGAAGAAGGCAAGTGGCTCGCGAAGGAGCGCTTTGACATTTAACATCATAGACGGAGGGAAGGAAACAGAAGTAACCTCACCTCCTAAAAAATATGAACAGTCAGTTTTACATTGTGTACGTTAAGAACGGAGTGAATTTTGCAAATGACTTTTAATATTCATAATGAATGAGAATACTTTCTTGATACGAAGATGTTAAACGAGCTGAATACTTTTAAAAAGCAGGGCTTTTGAATAATTTGATTACCTATCAATTCCGACTTGTATTTTAATAATTTAAGTTGGATTACCTTGCTGTTTACATACGGTCATAATCTCACAAACCTCTGTGACGGATAGGCTGGTTTTCGAAATTCCCTGCCTTCACCGATATCTAGTGTCTGTTCTTGTTATAAGAGTTTTTTTCCCATCCATGTCCACTTCCAATGTAGAGCATGTGACCTCCTAATGAAGGTATCTCAACATAAATTTTCTACAGAAACTGTCTGTTACTCAGTAGCTGAACCCCTCTTTTTCAAAGAGATAAGTAGCTATAGAAGGATAAGGCTAAGAAAGAACTAGTGGTTAACTAATCGCTTTTGCCACACCCAGTTATGAAAGGATCGTAAGGGTGGGAGGAAATTTTTAGACATCACAAATGCCCATGCCTTGTAACAGAATGATACAGATAATAACAGATGAACAGAATGAATTGATAAATTGATAAAGAAAATACTATTCGTACTGGGACTCCAACCTGTGAGATCCGGTACAGAAGCCAAAAACGTTGACCACTGATAGATAAGAGCTTTATCCTAGTATTATATCAGATGGGACCGGCTTTAAGTGCCAACAAGCTTATATAAAATTAGATTATTTCAATGAAAATTTCAAGTCTTGTACATGGGGGTTTTTGATATCATTTCTCCTCAAATCGATATTGAGCAACTTGCAAACAGTTTCTAAATATTTTACGCATTGGCAATAATAAGCTGTAACACCAAATATATAATAAAAATATTATATATTTGAATGGAAAAAAGTGTTGGTGTTGCTGTAAATAAAATAAGGAAGAATGGGTGTATCCAAACATAAATTAATTAAAAAGGAACCCATTGTTAGTTGATTTCTGACCGCTCATACTCCCCTTCAAACTCAATATAATAAATATACCATGAATGACTTCACAGCCTTGTAATGATGCTTTGAATTCTGAAAGATATCCTATTAATATAAATAGTATTATTGTATCTATAAACTAATATTAATTATTAATAATATAATCTTTCTCTCTCTCTGGAATGTGTTATTTTTAATTTACTTATGTTAATTATTTCTTCAAATCTTATAAAATTGTAATAATTTATGGGATTTCTATACTTGTAAGAAGTTTATAGTTTTATATTTAGTAGGTATAATAATAGCTGTTTGTAATGATTTATGTTGTGTAATAAATTAGGTAATTGTCAAAAGTAATTTTTTATTAAGTGATAACTCTGCTGCCAAAATCTGCTAAATCCGTACAGAAGTAATTTGGGTAAATTGACAACAAATTTCAGATAAAATTTTCACTTCAGAATTGAAGCATATAAAACAAAACAGCAAACTTCAGTATATTTTAAAATGTAATTTACAATGTAGATGTTTTGTTTGTGGTACATGAATCAAATGATTTGACATTTATAACTGCCGTTAAAGCTAGAAAATACGTTTTTAAATCATGTCAATAATATATGCAAACAACTCCAGACTAGATGAACTGTTTTTTTGTGATTTCTGTAAAACATACCAGTACGGAGTTTTCTGCATTTGTTTTCATTGGACTCAAATAGAACGAATAATTTGTGCTTCTTGTATGGGAAATACCCAATTTGTAATGGATAGATTTATCTTGTAAACACAGAATGAAAAGCCTGCTCCTTGTGTTGAGCATATGGATTTCTAATGGAGGATCTCAAATGAGTTTATGATGCAAGAATCGCTTGTAATTGAGTCACTCTTGAACCTCTCCTTAGAAGACAAATAAAATAAATATGGCTCTAGGACAGGACTAGTAGTAAGCTAATCACTCTCGGGCCCTATTTTTATAATTAGTTGAGCGAGAGGGAATTTTAGACATCACAGTTATCCCATGCCTTCGAAGACAAATCCGTTTTCAACCTTAGGCAACACAACTGAAGAGGATGGTGCTAAGCATTCAGCCTCGGTTGGCCCTGAAATATTAATTAGACAATTAATAACCAGTCTTTATAAATAAAAATATTTAAAAAAATTACTCAAGCCTACTGTCATTTGGTAATATCCTTTCATATATGAATATATTGGCAAGTCGAGATACATTAATTTTATTATTTTTTTGTCAGACATCTAGAGTTATATTTTTCAAATAATTACTTAGGAAATGCTGGGAAAGTGTGATATTTGATACTGAAAGTGGGTATTTGGATATACTCAACTATTTGTAGAGTCACTGTGCATTCTATTTGCATCCAAGTTTTATATTGAGTTGTCAATATATATATACACAAATATAAAATAATAGATTTAATAATTAAAAATAATATTTTGTCATAAATATATTAAAATAGATTTAGAAAGAAGAACAATAAAAATTATGAAGCATTTAGATTACGTGACATCAAATTATTTATAAAAGGTGTTTGATAAAGTTTTCAATTAGTATATTGATTGAAAAAGAAAATTCTACTGTCTGTCTTCTCTGCTGAACGATACGTCACAGCACTGCACTGTCCTGTCCCGTGATCCTTTCCATAATGCCATATTAGTTCCAGAAATCGTCACTGTCAGAGCAGTATTTTGCAGTTCCTCATATTCAGAAAAAGAACATTGTAGATGTTAGGGTATGGTAAAAATTATATTGAATTGGTCCATTTTTATCACCTTTGATATTCGTATCATGTCATTTCGGAAATCTGTCAAGTGGGTAGTGTTAATGCGTAAGTGGGTAGTGTTAGTGTTGTATGTTGTTAATGCGAAGAAATAAATTTTATTTTCAAAGTGATTTTTTTTATAATTGAGAATTTGTTTTAAAAAACACGAATATCTGTGGTGTTTGCAATCATTCCCACGTATCTGGTCATAAAAACGGAGCACAGCCAAAGCAATTAACTAACCACTAGTGTTTTCCTAATCCTATCTGTCTATATTTACCATATCCGTAGAAAGAATTTTTAGCAATAGGATAAAAACAATTTTTCATTCGAAATAACTCCTGTTGAGATGCTCAATTCGTCCATATGTATTGCTTCCAAAATTAACTTAAATACATTGTTATCTTTCTATATATCGACCCGTAATTGGCAGAGCAACGCAAGTGACAATTCATAAAATTTTACAGGAATGGTCGGGTATCATAAAAGGTTTTATTAACTTCCTCTCGCAAAAATAATTCCTTAATTGAATATTAGGCCAATTAAAGTTTCTTTTTACGAGTCAATCACGAGAGGAAGTTAAATAACCTTCTTCTGTAAGATTTATAAATTGTCCCTTACAATTTTCTGCCGATTACAAGTTGACATCATCGTTATAACATCGCCTAACAGTATAATTAAGTTTTTGATCCAATCAAAATTTTCCTGCCTCTGTTAAGTTAGGTTAGGTTAATTGAATGTAATTTAGAGAATGTGTCAATATAACAGGAAAGTACCAAATATATAATGTATCTTAATCAAAATATAAAAGTAAGAATTGAGTAAGTATGTCCATCACATGTCATAATGTCTTTTTGTGACAGCACAGATGTGTCTGCATCCATTTAACACAAACAGTTTTCACATTCATTAGTGCAGCAGTAGAAAACTGCTTATTTTATGCATTGCTTTTAATATAATGCTCCGTTTGATGATAACCTATGGAGCACAAGGAAAATGCCTCATCCGTAAGATATTATCTTCTATATAAAACTAACCATATGGTAAGCTATAAAATTTAATTAAAAGTACAATCTTGCAGCCAATAATGTAATGAAATAAAACAAATGTTTAATTTATACTTTTTCAGAAACCCATTAGAATATATGAATACTTACCTATTCTATTTGTTAGTATTATTTTTTTCATAAATTATTCATATCGGCATCTGAAGCATCTATTATATATTTAATGAAGTATATAATATACAGCTAACTATTTGAGGTATATATAGCAGGTATAAATCAATAATCGTAAACAAATGACAAATAAATTGAGAGGGAAGGATTCTCAGGATCAAAACTCAACATGACATGTATGATTATGCGTAGGATGGTAAAGCCACAGAAAATATCGAAATTACTTTAACGCTGCTACTTTGTGTTTATCAATTAAAACCCCTGAAACCTCTAAGCCAACTTACTTCCTTTCTCCTGCAATGCTCACTGACGGAAGCACCTTCTATTGAACCACTGATTCAATAGCTTTTGTATAATATGTACATTGAAAGAGTTTTTTCTACAATCATTTTTTCTTCATTGCTTAACCTCCATCTGGAGAGAGCTGGAAAGATAAAAATAATGATATGAGCATGAATGTTGTTCCCTTGTACAATGGTATGGTGTCTAATTATTATAAGAAGCCAAATAAATAACACAACATTTTTTACTGTTTTTTTTTTTTTTTAATATTTAAAAAACAACTGCACTGCACCCAAGTGCCTCCTACTTAACTCATGCATATTGACAGTGCTGTTTTGCGATTGTGAGTCATGGCACCTTACGAAAACACAAAGTAATCGTAAACTATGAAAACAGAATATATCTGCGGTAAATACTAGGAGTGGGATGGTTTGACTTTGCCAGGAACACGGAAATAAGAGAGTAGACTCAAAAGTCCTCCAGAAGCAACGATGGACCTAGCATGGATATGTACTGCAGATGACTCAAGAGAACCAGAATTCTGCCTATCTTTTTCACTAACCAGATGGATCCCGCTGTTGTGGAAAGCCACTGATGACCATCCATAGATAGTACTCAGCTGAGCTACAAAATGCTGGGACGACATGGGAGAAAGATAGGATACTGGCAGGGGACAGACAGTGCCGGCGCGAGGTTATTTGGCGCCCTAGGCAACGATTATTGGCGCGCCTCCTTAAACAAATAGTCTTTTTTCTAAATAATGAAACAAAACAATTCGAGATCTTTAGAATTTTTTATTTTTATTTACCCATGTCCGCTCCCAATGTGGAGCATATGGCCTCCTAATGGAGGTGCCTCAACAGAAGTGTTTCTACGTGAAATGTTACTCAGTCGCTCAACATCTCATTTTCGAATCACATAGAATACGATACATACATTATCATAACGAACAAAATAAAATGTACTATTATTTATTATTATAGTAAATAAAAATAGTTTGAATACTACATTTATGCGCCCCTTAATGGTTTGCGCCCTAGGCGGTTGCCTATTTCGCCTGTATGGTGGCGCCGGCCCTGGGGACAGATAATCTCAGAGGAACCATAATCGGCAAAAGAACTTAAGCGTCACTATTCGGAAAATTGCGTTTTAAGCCAATAATTGTTCAATATCGCCTAAGGCGTCAGTGACAATTTTTTTAGGGAGTTATCTCATTCGCCTGATCTTATTTGGGGCCTTTGCATTTTAGTGTTTTGACTTGTTACCGTTTGTTTCACGTGGACCCCGGTTGAGAAACGCTGATCTAAAGAACTGAAAGTAGTCAGACAATTTTATTATCATATCAAGATAGGCATTGACCATATATTACTATTTACCAATCGTTCTTAAGGAATTCATTTTTCGAACATAATTTAAAAAAATCTTCTGTACAAATTTTAATTTTCGGTTACGACTTTTTGCCTATTACGTGTTGATATGCTCCGACTAGGGAGCGGATATGGTTGAATAAAACGCATCGAAGATGATTATAAATTAAAATGTATTGCTTTTGTAATTTGACAAAGGATAAAAACAGCATAATTTGTTGTAAAAGGGGAAAGGAAGTCTACCTATCATCTTCCAATAAAATCTAGTATAAAACATAGAAAATATTACTCGTCTAAACTTACTGGCAGCCACCCCGAATTTTTCGACGATCGGAGAAAATATTTTATATAACCAGCGATAAAAAAATCGTTTCTTTCTCATGAAAAAAACAAGTGCCAACGAAACAATGGTAAAAATTCCTTCCGTATTTGAAATATGTTTAAAAAAAACGTGTGCCAGAAATCTGGTCTAATAGTTTTAATTTTGTTTATCATTTTTTACTGAATTTAAATAAATATTGACTACTATTTACCAGTGTCGCATTCGCAATCATACGATATCCATTAATTAGTGACACTCAACAAATTACTTCATTATCTTTCTTATTGCTGATAAAAATAATATATATTATGCATACACGAATGTAATTAGGATAAAATAGTGAATTACCGCTCGTTAACGATCGCCGTTTTAAAGTTTAATTTTATTATTTCTTTTTGTGAAAATTGTAGGACTACAAAATTTTGATCATCCTTTAATATTTTTCAAGGTAAATTTTCTTTTGAATTTATCCGATTGTAAACTGAGTAACGGAAATGATGTTCGTGCTGAATTGAAATTTCCTACACGTAAATCAATAGCGAATGATTTGAATTGTTTTTACAGATTGCTTTTAATTATTCGATACAGGAAGCGAACAATATAGTGTATGAATAAGTTCGTCATTGAAAGAATAAAAAACAACTCATTTCAAAATAATTTATTTTCATCTGACTATTTGTTTGATCTGTTAAAAAATAAAATATCATTTCTATGCAGCAGCATGGATTTTTGTTAAATAGATTTTTTTCTACGAGAACCGCTTTTTACTCAGTTGCTCAACCTCTCTTTTTTTCGAAGAGAGTGAGGACAGGGCTAAGCGCTAAAGCAGGAATTGTGTTTGACTATCACTTTCGCTACACTATTTTCTAGGATTGGATCGGTGACAGGGAGTTTTAGACACTACAGAATTCCATTCTTTTCAACACGAATTCTTAAGTCGATTGAAAAGTCAATTTATGAAACCTTCCGTACTGGGACTTGAATCCGTCCGTACCGTAATCCAGTGGCGGATTACGCACTTGGAAGGCCCCAGGGTCCCCAGGTGCAATACATTTTCGAGGCCCTGTTATTTAAATAACATAAAAGCGTTGCAAAAATCTTCGCAAAATAAGATTAACTGTTATTGAAAACGGAATTAAATATATATATATATATATAAAGGGCTTTAATAGTATATGCTATTTTTGAGGTCCGTAAAGATTCGGAGACCCCAAGCGAGCGCCTCCGACGCTTATGTGTTAATCCGCCACTGCGTCGACCATTTGTCAAAAAACACTGAAAGGAATTTAGTGTAGTAAAACAAAAATATTTACACAATAAACACCGCCAAGAACTAGATTTATTTAGTTCTTCAATCTCTCATTTCGGAGAGAGTGAAAATATAACGATGGATCGGGGGAATGGCTAGTATTTATCTAATCACATTCTCAACGCCCCGTTTTTGTGATCGGAAATGAGGTGGGCGGGAAGCAATTTAATTAAACACAACAGATACCAATGCTTTTAGACAAAAATCGATAAATCGACTGAAAAGTATACGTATGAAGGCTTATGTAAGGATTTGATCACGTGACAATCCGACCGAACAAGTTGAGCGTCTAAGATCTCTCGGGTACAGGAATGGTAAAATTAATGTCAAAATTTATGCTGACATACAATATTTTTTATTTAATTTCAGAACAATAAATTTGAATTTGATAACTTTGTTATTCCATTGATTGTTTTACAAATAGTGATACGTGTTTCGCCTTCTCAATGAATAACAAAATCATATTTTTTAAATCTTTATTTTATATGAACTTCCACACAGAGACCGCCGAATTCATCGAGAGCATTAAATCTTTTTAGGTAGACTTACTTACGACTTAATTATATACACCTAAGCCTCGTATAACACGGTTATATGGTTCCACCAAAACAGCGTGTAATACAAATCCGTGTTATGCAAGGTTTGAAGTTCATACAAAATTAGGGGTTACGTTCCAAAAAAAAAATTAACGAAGATAATTCAATAAATATATACTTTATTTTTTTAAATAAACAAATATACATTTACATATTCATGAAAAAACTCTAATAACATAATATAGCATTCATTCGTCATCACTATCACTTATAATTCTATATATTTTACTCTTTTTCGAAATCGGTTGTACGTTTTCATCATCGGAGGACTCTGGAGTTATTGTGGTTTTAGCCTTCAAAAATTCGGTAATAAGCGATTGTCTGCTTTTAGCGTATAAATCCTTACGTATTTCCTTATAAGGTTCCAAAATCTGTTGCAACTCCCTCTTAAATTTTGAACTTCTTTCCATTATAGGATCCTTTTCAATAAAATAGTTTTCTAATTTTATTGCCAATTCCAAACCGTCATCTATCGTTTTTAATGTGAAACATGTAGCTGCTTCGCTGCAACTGCTTTCTGTGTCGTTAATTGTGGTGGGTTCATCTAACATTTCGACTAATTCTTCTTCGTTCAACATACGATCCTCCAATATTTCTTGGATGTCATGAATATCCATGTCATTAAAACCTTCTCCACCAATACCACGACAAATGTTTATTGTCCTTTGGTATTCATCTTCTATTGGTGGTAGAAGATTTGCTCCAGACACTACTTCTGGCCATAGTTTTTTCCAGCAAGAATTCAAAGTTGATTGTTTTATTTCTTTAACGGATGCAGCAACAATATCGACACAATTTCGAATAGAAAATTTTTTCCAAGCTTGAGTAAGTGTTAAATTTTCACCTTGATCGATGTCTTCTAATATTTTTTCAAATGTTCGACGAATGTAATAGGCTTTGAATGTTGAAATTATACCTTGGTCTAAGGGCTGGATTAAAGACGTAGTATTTGGTGGTAAAAATAATATTTCCACATTAGGATATTTTAAATCGAGCGGATGTCCTGGTGCATTGTCCAATATCAATAATATTTTAAAATCAAGATTCTTTTTTCTCATATAATCTCTTGCATCAGGTATAAAACAATTGTAAAACCAATCTTTAAAAAGAATACTTGTGGTCCAAGCCTTTTTATTGGCTCTCCAATAAACAGGTAAATTCTTTTTTTCATAACCTTTTAGTGCTCGGGGGTTTAAGGATCGATTAATAAGTAATGGCTTCATTATGGAATCTCCTGAAGAATTAGAACAGAATAGTAAAGATATTCTTTCTTTTGCCACCTTGAATCCTTTCGCGTGTTTTTCATTTTTTGATATGTAGGTTCGTTGCGGCATCTTCTTCCAATACAATCCCGTTTCGTCCGCATTGAATATCTGGTCTGGTGTGTAGCCCTTATTTTTTATAATATCTGCGAATTCTGGAACAATTTTTTTAGCAGATTCTATATCAGCTGACGCAATTTCTCCTCGAATTTTTATATTATGTAGTGAGAATCGTTTCTTGAAATTTTCAAACCATCCTCTACTAGCAGAAAAATTGTGAGATGAGTTTTGATCTTCCGATGACGATTGTTCAGTTCTTTTTAAATTATCATAAATTTTTTGTGCCCTCTTTTGTATAATGCTTCTGTCCATAGGAATGTTTTTGTCATTGCAGTCTTCTAGCCATATCATAAGAGCTCTTTCCATTTTTTCTATTATTACTGAGCGTATGCGGGAAATCTTTGTCGCACTGACAGATGATCCTGCTGAAGCTATAGATCTAATTTTGTTTTCATTTTTTTGTATCGTCCTAATTGTTGCTTCATTTAAATTAAAAATTTTAGCAAGTGATGACGGCCTCTCCCCCCTTTTAAGACAATCTAGGATATTATTTTTTTTTTCAATAGAAATAAAGTTTCTCTTCTTTTTAATTTTATCCGTAACTGTCGACATTTTGGGGTTTAAATATTTTTCATCTACAAATAAATAATAAATTGATACGATTAAATCTATAAAATTTGTATAAATTATAAAGGGTTATTATGTACATATACATAATGATAAAATGAAATATGTAAAGTGTATAAATACATACAAACAATAACCCAGAATAATCTACGGATTACGAAGAAATATGCACTGCTCCATTGACTGCCAGAGCGCAACTGCAATTTATCGAAACAAACAAAATTGACATGTCTCGACATGCTCAGTAAGATTTGTCATGTGCACATTACACGGACGTACAAATTAAACATTTTAATTTTTTTTTTTTTGAAACCGTGTTATATAAAGCGTGTTGTATAAAAAATATGCCACAATTTATACAACCGTGTTGTATAAAACCGTGTTATACGAGGCCTAGGTGTACTTGTAAATATTCAATACATATTGCCGATACATATATGTGGTTTAGTTTTTTCTTTGTCACATTCCGTGAATCAAATTTAAATAAAATATACCACAATGATAATAATTTAAGCTAGTTATATATTTTAGCTAATTTCTTGCAATTCTTGCAATAGTGAGATCTGTCCAGTGGTGTATTGATAACTAAAAAGTGTGGGAGCGCTAATTAAGTATAATATTTTAATTCTCCCTAACCGCAGTGAGTCTATTTCCGCACCAATAATTTTCCAATACATTACTACAAAAAACATTTTTTTATATTTACGTAAACATAAACTTTTATCGCAAAATTTCCAAATTGTCTAGAAATTGTGTGGGAGCGCTGACCCCACAAATTAACGACACAAATTACTCTTTATCGTCGGTAGTTATCTACTAACTCGTATCTAAAAAAGAACAAGTTTTCAAAGGAAACATAAATGTACTTTATTCTACCGCTATTGCATTATACCGCTATAAAACATCACTGGAATGGTTTTGTCCTCAATATCTCTGAAGAAGTAAATAAGCATCGAAATAAAGACATTTCCATACATGCTATCTTCTTCTTCGTATAAAACAAAGCACATTACCATATTATTGTTTTTTCAATATTTTTTGTTAATAATAAAGCATGACATATTTTTTTAGTTTACGAGTCAAAGGAATATGTGTGTATTGAAATTCTGAATTCATTAAATCAATAATATCAAAGCTGAAAAAAATTGAGATACATGCTTGTAAAAAATTAATGAACAACGTTCATATATTACATATAAAAAAAAAACAGCGCTAATACGTTCAATAAGTTGCCGGCCGGCAAGAAGAACATTGTGTTCATAATATATTTTCCCTAAAATGTTGAATTTTAAAGGTATACTTTATTTTAATTGATAGTGTCAGCAACTTGCTTAGAATTTACTGATATTTTTAGGATTAGGTTCAAGGTTTTCGCTATCGACTTTTTGGTCGGTAGTGTTGGTTCAGTTGAAACATTCAGCCATGCCTTTATATTCTTGATAACATGACATAATACCGTCTTTACACAGCTGAAACAAACTGATTTAAGAATATTTTTATGAAATTCGCAATATTAATTATATTAATGAGCTATGAGTATACAGCGTGGTGGAAAAATTTGTGTGTAAAAAAAAATTAAACATTTTTTTATGAAAACAAAAATCTTACTATTTTTAATAAAATAAGAGTCTCAAAAAATACATCACATCTTACGTATATACTCATTGTCTATGATGTTATTGTTGAACTATTTTTTAGAAAGGTCAGAAAAATCCAATCTTCTCGTTTTTATTGTTTACTACGACTTTTGTTATTTACAGGGCTGTAGAGTCGGCGTCGGAGTCATGAAAAATGAGCGATTTGGACCCATTTAAATAAATATGTTTAATGATGTGTACAGCGGTGGGCTGCCAATATCTTAACAAGGGGCTCGGTAAATCTCATACATTTTTTTAAATCTATGTCCGCTCCCAATGTGGAGTATATGGCATACTAATGGAGGCATCACAGCAGAAGTTTTTTTTACGAGACCTGTTTGTTACTCAGTCGATTAATCTCTCTTTCCCAAAGAATAGGTATTGAAGGATATGGCTAAGACAGTACTAGTGATTAACTAATCGCTCTCGTCACGCACAGTTGAATTGAAGGATCGGAAGGGTGGGAGAGAATTTTTTGACATCACAAACACCACTTGTTTCATAACAAAATTTAACCATCTACAGAAATTGCAGTTATATGCAGATTTGATCTAAGACGAATGGTTTTCTTATCTTAACAAGGGGCTCGCGCGAGCCCCCCCGAGCCCCATCCAGCCCATCCCTGCAATGTGGAGCATATGTCCTCCTAATGAAAGTATCTCAAAAAAATGTTTTTTTTCTACGAGAACTGTTTGTTACTTAGTCGCTCAACCTCTCTTTTCCAAAGAGACTAGTAGGTATAGAATGATAAGGCTAAGACAGGACTAGTGATTAACTTGTGTGAAGCCCACAACGCTGAATGAAAAAATGAATTGGCTACTAAGTCTTGTTTCATAATAAAATTTAACCATCTACAGAGATTGCATTTATGTGCCGATTTGATCTAAGACGAATGATTTTCTTATCTTAACAAGGGGCCCGCAGGCCGCTCTGAAATTTAACAAGGGGCTCGCGCGAGCCCCTCCGAGCCCCCTCCAGCCCACACCTGGATGTGTATTTACAATAGTCCATAGTGTTGACATTGCATGCTTGACCGATTAAAGATGATCTGATGGAATACATATGTAATAAATAAGTTGAAATGAAACACAATTTGTTGATTTGTAGATATCAGAATAACTTACCGGATATAAAAATTAAAAAGTGTTCATCGGCAAAAACATGACTTGGCCGTGTTTAATACTGGAAGCCTCATAGGGCGATTGTTCCAGTAGTCAGCCAGTTAAGGAACGGGTGTTTTTTCGAAAGATATATTGAAATAATGAATATATGTTTTTTCCACTGGTATTTTATAAAAACAGGTACCAAATAATGTAATCAAGTGAAAATAAAAACGGATAATATTGTTCCGCACATAAAATAAAAACAGTTTTCCAAAATATGGCAAAAAATCCAGTACTTAGCCACCAAAAATCAGTAGTTTTTTTCAGTGTCAACACTATTATTCAGGTTTAAGCTTAAAGGCTGACTACTGGATACGGCTGACCAGGGGTGGGCTGGAGGGGGCTCGCAGGGGCTCGTGCGAGCCCCTTGTTAAATAGTACTGAGGCCGGCGAGCCCCTTGTTAATTTAAGAAATACAATATTCTCAGATCTTTGCGTTGTATAATCTATAAATATGCAATATATTTAAATTAAAAATGTAGTAATGTACATTTGGAATTTCTGACGTACAATTTTCTGCTATTTATATTGAATAAATTACGATACATTGCGTACTGTTACAAAATATAAGAGTATATAATAAAATTCGATAGCTTTACTAATTATTGCAGACAGTTGCATATATGTGTGATTAAAAAGTTCACACCTTCTCCAAAATATCACGAAAATAAGATTTAGCGAGCCCCTTGTTACCGTATTGGCAGCCCACCGCTGCGGCTGACTATATGAACAGTCACACTATATGTAGTTTTTCTTTGATGGTAACTTCACAATATAGTTTATAATCAGTTTGCCATAAAATATGTAATATACAATTTTAAAAATCATTACGTTTAAGAAACAATATTTTCCGATATTTTAGGCCACACTGGACTTATTTGGTACTAAAATGATATAAAAGAAATACCTATGTACTAAGTTTTCACTCGTATATTTAACTGTTCCCGTGAAATTCAAACACAATGAGCGACTAAGCTTTTCTCAAGTGAGCACATTCTATAAAGCAGGTAAAACTTTTTTATTACGATAACAATGGTATTTTAACGTCTAATACGATTGTTAACATTCGTTGACAATACATTGTAGACCAAGGGTGGCCAACCCGCGGCCCGCTTGGGTGTCTACTTGTGGCCCGCGGAGCATATGCATACGCTTCATCGATATCCGACTTGAACCTGAAATTTGAAAACCGATTTCGAGATTTTAACCTTTTAGTAGCCGTAGATAATTAATAGTAATCACCTAGCAGGCCAGCTATAATTTGCAACTATTATTTTAATTAGTTATTGACGAGATATCTCGTCTGTGGCAACCATCGAGTTAAAAAGCATTGTGTGCTTTTTGCTGCATTTGCAGCACCATTTTCCGCAGATGTGAATTTATTGCCAGGAATTTTACAAATGGAACATTGTGAAATGTGTTGTGATGCACAGTTAAAGGAGAAATTCAATCTGGTTTTTTTGGAAGAGTTTTAAAAAAAATATTTGGATAAGGAGAAATATCCTGCATTTTACAAACATGCTCTATCGATGATTTGGCTATTTGGAAACACTTTTTAGCTTTTTAGTCGAATGAAGCATATTAAATCTCAAATGAGAACACGAATCACTGATGAGCATTTGGAAAACTGTTTAATTTGAAAAGCGTGTAGTAACAACATCAATCGTTATCAACATTGATGCACTTAGTTCTGACAAACAAAATCAGACGTCTCACTAAAATTTATTATGTTTTGTTTATTTTTTATTAATATTTTTTTGTATTGCCTAACTCTTATCTAATAAATATGTTTGATTCTCATTTTTGTTACATCTTCTTAAAAAAACAACATATTTCTTGTTTGCTTTGAATAATAAAAGAAGTTTTGTTGTAAGGCCCGGTATTAAATCTCATTTCTAAAATCTGGCCCGGCTGCTGAAAAGATTGGCAACCCATGTTGTAGACCTTGAGATTGTATACGTGGGATCAGTAACTTAGTGACAGAAAGGGATCGGGAGAGTTGCTTGAGAAGCATTTTCTTTTGTTAGGCAAGGTTGATCAAACAATAACAAAACAACTTTGAAGTTATCATAATAAATAGTGTGAATCAGAATGACTTTTGCTTTTAAATAAATTATTTTTCTGCTCGTTAAGTACTCAGATTGGACATACAATTAACTCTTTTTTTCACAAAAACCATGTCAAAAAAGTAATAAGATTCATAGAAAAATTGGAGATTAATTCCTTGACTATTAAAAACCCTGTTGTTTGAAAAAAGAACGTCATTGTTGTAAAGAAAATCGCCGAAAAAATATAATAATGAAGACCCATAAGTAAATTATACAAAAAGTTATTCATAACATTATGTTTTTTTTTGTATGTCCACTTAGCATGTGGAGCATAGGGAATCTTAATGGATTTTGTCTCAACAGAAGAAGTGTTTGTATGAAAACTGCTTGTTACTCAGTTGCTCAACCTACCTTTTTTCAAAGAGAGCAGAAATAGAAGGATAAGGCTACGACAGAATTAGTGGTTAGCTAATCGCTCTCTCTACGCTCCGTTATTTAGGATAG
Organism: Himalopsyche anomala; assembly: GCA_031772345.1. NCBI lineage: Eukaryota > Metazoa > Arthropoda > Insecta > Trichoptera > Rhyacophilidae > Himalopsyche > Himalopsyche anomala. The sequence continues at coordinate 16,323,187 of CM062839.1, forward strand.
GGTGGGTGGGAGAAGGGTATTCAAGTTACCACATACATAAATTTATAACACTCTTCGTACTGCGACTTGAACCCGTGATCTCCGTAACCGAAGTCAACGACGTTGACCACTCAACCACGAAGGCGACAGTTATGTATTTTAATTAAAAAAAAAACACTATTCATCGCTACTTATTATATATAAGATTATATACGTAAGCTTTAATGAAACACTTGGCATAAATCGTTTTAATTGATAGAAATTTAGGACTTAGTGAAGCCTGTTGTTTGTTATTACTGTCTTGTGTTGTTAAATTTCTTGTTATTAAGAAATACGTTATCCGCTTCTGTGTTTTTTGTTTCTGGGAATCATATTAGAAAAAATAATTCTTTATTTTGAGTAGAGCGCTTATTTCACAACTTTAATAGCAGATGGGTATCGTTCTACATCCTACGATATTCGACAAAAATTCAAATATGCATGCAATACGATGAACGTCAATTAAAAATCTAAAGTTTTACAGATTAAGCTTAAACCATTGCTTAAAACAATGATGCCTAGTGTATTTTATATCTATACTATGCGTGTCTAACCCTTTAGTCTACTAACAGTGTGGACATGGCAGAGAGAAAAAATGTTCTGGAGGAAGGGAAGAACATAGCTTTTTAAGCCAACAATAATGACAAAATGTACAAATATGTGGCATGCTGAATTAACCATTTCGAATGGAATGTTTTACGTAACTAAGAAAACATCAAAAAATCTTATTCATAAAAAATAATAACTATCATTTATTTATTTTTAATGTTGTTAAGAATAAAGATTTTTGTCTCAATTGACTCATCTCATCATGATCTTTTCCATCAAAACAGAAATAAAACGAAATAATGCTCTTGTTGTATTCAGATTATAAATAAATTTGACAGCGTTTGATATATTCCTTTAAAAAAACTATTAATTTTTTTGTGCTGCAAGTAACGAAATATTGTTTTCCCATGTAACGCTGTGGAACGGCGTGAAAACTTTTGATTTTTAAGCCAAAAAAGAGAAAATTGAAAACATATTTTGTAAACCGTTATCTCGCGAAAAGATAATAACAACAAAAAAAATTGAACTGCGTATAAATTAGCAAATAAACATTAATCTTTTAATACGTTTAAACGTATATTACACATTTCGGTTGAAATATTCGAGATAAAAGAGAGGTTGATAAACTAAATAATAAAAAGTTCCCGTAAAAAAACTTCTCTTAAAACACCTCTGATAGTAAACCATGTGCTCCACATTGGGAACGGATATGGATTAGAAAAAAAAACTTTTGAGTTTCAGCACCTTTAAAAAAAATGTATTAAACATATATGTACATAATATGTATAACTATTGCTCCAATGTCTAGTTCGGCTTGGTTGTAATTATTAGTAAATGGTCATGGTGGTGCTCTTCAGAAAAATGCATACTTATTTCAAGATTTTCGTTTTTTTAAGCCGTTTAGCTAGGAGCTATACATATTCAACATACGTATAAAATTCTAATTTAGCGAAATATTTAGGCATTATATAATATTTGCTAATTTGGAGGTATCCTTGAATATATAATATTATAAAGGCCAAGTTTTTATTACTATTAGTGAAAATCGTATAGTTCAAGGTAGGTAGGTATATATTTAAATTATTACTATGCATATTAAATGACTGCAATTTGGTTTCGTCTACACGCAGATAATATATTCAGAATGCTTTTGGGGTGATTAGTATAACTTGTGCGTTTTACGATGTACTACATATATTAGTTTTCTAGTGGAATTAAATACGAAGATATTTTTAATTAAGTTCTATGAAGCAGTTGCCACTTTTTTATCATTTAAATACATTTAATTACGAATAAAACAATAAATATAATTACATTTTTTGTCCGAATGAAAACGTGCGGTATAAAAACATTATAATATCTAAATATAACAGTATAAAATCAATATAGATCAGAAATATTTAAATTCTAGAGTTTTCAGAGTCACATTTTCATCCATTAGATCAGGGTTTCTCAACCGGGAGCCTTGTGGTCTTTGAAATCCTTGGGAGAGTTGAAAAAAGGTCACACGCTGGTTATTTTGGGTTAAATCCGCAAATCCTAGGAATTCCTTGAAATTTGTTTTTTTATGGGAAGACAAAACAATGGTATGGGGGCCACAAAAAATAAAGACACTCAAAAGAGGCCACGGACCCAAAAAGGTTAAGAAATACTAATCTAAAGCATCGTTTCTCAACCTTTTTGAGCCTGTAGCCCATTTTTTTAGCTCTTCCGAAGATTTCAAATTCAGAATCACAGAAATTTGCGGATTTGCCCAAATTTGCACGCTGGTCGCGTGGGAACTTTTTTTTTAGCTATTCCAATCCAAAATCACACAAAGTTTGGGATTTCAGTAAATCTGCCCGTGGTCCCCTTAAACCAGCCATACTCAACTTGCGGCCCGCGGGCCGCATGTGGCCTAGTAAGCCCTAATGTGCGGCCCAGTAAGCTCTTACCAAATCGAGGATTTCAAATTCCTCGACCCACGTAGAGAAGCAAATATCGGAATGCGACCCAGAGGAAAAAAAGGTTGAGTATTGCTGCCTTAAACTGTGCTGTGGCTCCCCAAAACAAAAAAAAAACTCTGTGGCCGCCTTGGAGCACGCTATCACAGGGCTCCCGGTTGCGAAACCCTGCTTTAGATTATCTTTTTTTTATTTTATGAACAGACATTACCGTTTCTTACATTATTTAAACATGATACGCCTCTGGTATAAATATTTTTTAAATAGTTTTAGGTGTATTAATTTGGAGTTAATGAAAACAATGAGTCAAAAAAGAAAAAAAAACCCATGGAACATCGCACATTTGTTAACTATGTCCGCTCCGACCTTACACTTTCTAAATATTCATCTGGTACCTAAAATGCTTATCAATCATTCCACGATGGCTCAACATCACAAGCCAATTAAGACAATGAAACAATAATGTTGGGAAAAGTCAAGTTCAAAATAACTAGATTAATATGATGACTGAATAATAATTAAATTAGGGTAAAATTCGTGCTTAATATAATAAAATATAATTGCTTAATAAATTGAATCGATGGTATTTATGGTGAATTCGGCTATTTATATTGACAATCAATTCTCATCGTCTCTTTTACTGTGTCCTCGTGAACCAATGTCGACTGAAACGCGGGTCGTTTTTATTTAAATTCGTTGTAAAAATTCTGTATATTTATGATCTACTTCGGGAATTGAAACTGCTTGTAAAATCTTGTCGACCTTTGCCGTCTGTGAGCTGAGCACTTCTTTGCACATTGATCCAATCAAAACATTGTGAAACACCGTTGACAAACCCTGATTGGTGCCAGAACTGAACCAAGGTATTGTCAGCCCTTGAGTCATAAACAATTTATGGGAAAATTAAATGGTACATTAGTTACCATTTACTCTCTGAAAAATCGTCAATTGTTACGATTTACGAGAGCAAGTCTGAGAGTTATGATTGTGTCATCTTTGATTTATCTATATTAGTTATATCAGCTGTCTGCAACCCAAATGCAATGGCGTACCACAAAACAGGTAATTCAAAGTACTGGACCCTTAGCGTGCTATCAGTGACGTTCCTAGGTAATGTGCCGCCCTTAGGCAGTGTTTAAAATAACGCTTTTACTATTTTTCTACACATTTTTTTCTGAAATTAGCTTACCTGCCGCCGATATTGCTGAGATCGGTAAATGTCATATTTAACCACTCTAAAGCTAACGACCCACCGGTGCGTCGCATACCTACTAACCACACACGCTACCCACCAGTGTGTTGACATTATTCCGACGTCAATGAATATTTTTTAGAGTTTGCGTCATTGAAAAAGGGTCCGACATCTCTTAAGGACTCACAAAATGAATATTAAGTTTTCCTTTATTAGTTTTTAGAAACGAAAAAACGTTATTTTTTTCTAGCTGTTAACGGGTTAAAGAAGATTTTTGCGATAAATTTAACTACTGTTTACCCATCGGTCATAATATTATTAATATTGAAGAAAAAAAATTGTCTGCATTTTTTTTATCAAAGACATCATATTTATTATAAACCAAATTCGAGTGTCAAAAATATTGAGTCATTTAAAAAACAAAACTGTGATCATTTGCCGCTCCCTAGGACTTGCCGCCCCTTTACTAGCCTATGCCCACGGGACGTCCCTGCGTGTCACTAAAATATAACTAGTAAATCTATCATAAATGAACACAATTTTATTGATAACAATAATACACGATACATAAAATTGTAATAAAAAATACAATGTTTAAATATAACTGAATCCCTCGAGGTTCAACTTTGGAAGCTAACACCTCAATATTTGGTTAATTTTTGAAACTTTTCATAAATCGTCATTTCCGAGGCATGCCATCCAAAATTCTTTCGCGTGCCTAGGTTGCCTACCGATGAGTTATATGATTCATGGTCTCTCATGGTACCATGAATGGGATGGACTAGAAGGGGCTCGGAGAGGCTCGCGCGAGCCCCTTGCTAAATTTTACTAGGGCCGGCTAGCCCCTTGTTAAAGTAAAAAAATGTTCTCAGATCAAGAGTATTTGCGTTATAGGGCAGCGATTTCCAAACTGGGAGGCGCGCCTCCCTGGGGAGGCATGGACTATTGCAAAGGGAGGCGCGAACAGTCCAACATATTTATTTACCCTTTAAAACGTGTCTTTATTACTGTATGAAATAAAGTATGGGGAGGCGCGAAGATATTTTTTTCTTCAAAGGGAGGCGCAATGACAAAAAGGTCGGAAACCACTGTTATAGGGTTTATTTGTGATATGAAAAAAAAAACTTGAATTTGGAAGTTTCTCGTAAAATACATTTATTTCGGTTGCTTAAAAAAAGATACCTTCAGTTGTAATATATGTAAAAGAATATTTGTATATAATAAAAGAATATTGAGTAAAATTCGATTGCTTTCATAATTATTGCGTATCATTTTATAAGAGTGATAAAAAAAATCCACCACTTTTCCGTAACACCACGAATAACTCTCAGATTAGCCAAGCCCCTTGTTAATATGTTGGCAGCACACCGCTGATACCATTCGTAATGATCGTTAAAAATCAATCTTTAGCTATTTATACACCACCGATTTGTTCCTGAACAGCTTTGAGTAGAACCAGAAAAGAAATAGCGAAATTTTTAAAGATGTTGAAAAAAGGTTGAAACAAGATTTTTATTGACATATAGTTTAAACGCTTGGTGGGTTAATCAATGTCAGGCGATTTTACGGGGAAACAAATATGGTAAAAAATATAAATGTATTTTTTTCAGAACGATTGTCGAATAATCTTGATAGCGACTCGTCATAAGTCAACAAACACGCTATCATTGGAACTGCAATATATTTATGACTCAAGTAGTTTTGGCAATGGCGTGATGCTGATATAGCTGTGGCGTGATATATTTTATCAACAATATTAAATTGCCAATCTTTGTGAAACGTGGCACAAAATACATTTGTACTTTTTTGTTATGGCATTAATCAAGGAATAGTTTGAACTTACATTGTATTTGTTTTTGCATTGTTTGCGTATTTTATACGGCTTTTGGATTTCGAGTGTTTATGATATGTCTAATCAACGGTTAGTGAACGATATTGGACAATCATTGTGGCACTAAATACTTACTAGTTTTGGTAAATCCTCCAAAGACTGTCGCGATCGTTTTTCACTAGAAAACATTACGAAATAAACAAAGAAAGCCGTTTGCAATGATATTTCTTTTTTAATGAGACGGACCATTACCACCCTAACTGTTAAGTATAGGAGGCTATGAAAGAGTGTGCAAGTGGAGCAGGCGACCCCTGTAGCGTTAAATCTGGAGAGGCGGTCAAATACTAAATTTTATAAAAAGGGCGGAAAATACAATTTTGACTGGGGCGGCCAAATGTCTAGCGCCGGCGCTGCAAAATATAAGCATGCTTTCATTCAATCAATTGAATCAGTAAATTAACCAAAAGTGTCTATACAATGCTTTCATGGCAGGAGATTATTGGTATCCTAAGTGCGGTGGTCTTTTCAACTTTTTTTTTTTTAATCACTCATTTACACTTGTTATTACCCAATTATAATGTATTATGGCTGTAGTTTTTGTTATTTCGTCCCTAAAACTCATGTCTTAGTGTGGCCCTGATGAGTACATCGGTATTTACTTAATGTGCGCTGTGCAGGTAAATATGCATAGTCCAAAAAACTAGTCAGGTATGGAAAATCTCTAGGTAGTATTACTTCATTTACAGCCTTTCCATAAATTGTGTGGGTATGTAGATGTACATGTGTATTCTACGGATCGACGGATGATCCGTTCAGTGAATTCAGTTGGCTATATCATGTCGTTGGTGATGCACGTTTCTAGAGACAATGCTTCGTGAAGTATTCACGTTTTGTGAGGTAATAGCTTGTTGTCTGGTAACCGCTGAATTACCGCATAGCATGTGTTAAATTAATGCTACCGCTTCGATAGCGAGTGAAAAAAGACGGCCAAAAGAAAGTGATTTTGATAATATTTGTGATAAACGCTTACTAACAGAATTTGAAACTTAATTAAGCCGTCTGAATGAATTGTTCACTTACCAGATTCCCAGTCATTAAACGTTAATTATTTTATTGACTATAACAATTTATACATAAAAGTTTCGGTGAATATTTGCTTTATGTTCGATATTGTTTATATGAAATGAAAACGTCAATTTTTTTCTTCTTCTACATATATATCAAAAAATACTTCATCGATTTCCCGAATGTAGAAAACTATTGTCATTTTTATAGGAGACATCTCATTTGCAGTAAGAAATGTACAATAAAAGACTTTTTTTTAAATTTAAAAATTGTGAAAAATTCTACGATATGAAGACTTTTAATATTTTTCATTTCAATGTTAGTAATGTTACCCCTTCTAATTTCATGAAGCGCTGCCTACTAATTGATTATGTATAATTGTATAGTGATTTACATATAAATTCCATATAATAAAAACAAATCTACAATAAATTAATTTATGGTTTCCATAAGAATGCAACACGTGCCTATTTCACAACACATATGTACGTTATATCAAACTAACAGTCAGTTACTCATATGTTTTTTTTCCGCAATGCTAATTTAATATATCTTTCGATTGTATCATCATACTAGATCAATAATACTTGTAGTATGTACATGTAGTGAAAAAAAATATACAATTTTGTACCACAAAGGGTATAAAATAATTGACATCTATATAATATCATTTTTGTGGAACTAATTGCTTTGTTTATCTACTAATTATAACAAAGTTGTTCTAAGCGATTTTCAATTGTATACAGAAACTTTTTTATTTAAAATGTTGTGATTGTCATCTAACATAAAATAAAATAAATACATATTATATATCGACTGTGGAAAGGAAAAAGGACATAACCCACAGTTTTTTCAAAACAGCTTTTTTCGATAATCACAATGTACATATTTAACTTGATACACGTTCTATCAAAATGATGTAAGCTGCAAATGCCGATTAGTATCTAAATTTAGCTTTTAAGTTTGGAAAAGATGACCTTGTAAAAAATTAGAACCAAGAAAAAATACTGAAATAAAGGTTTTTCCTAGACAATTTCTTTAATTAATATTAGATTATGACAATTAAACACCAGTTTAGAAGTCTCCGTGCACTTCAAGGTTGTGTATAATTCATAATTTGCATATGGCCCAAAATCATAAAAACACGTTTTTTGCGCATCCTGTAAAATTTGATATGTGTGGGTTACGTCCTTTTTCCTTTCCGCAGTCGATATGTATATATAACAAAAAACACAATTTTATTTCTCATTCTGGAATTCCATAATGCTCTCAGAACCGGTTCCACTGATCTAATAGTCATTTTTAAGATAATACGAACTATGCAGTGCTTTTTTTAAACAAAAAGGTGCCGGAATTCACTTTTTGTCAAGCATTTTTCTAATCTATGTCCGTTCCCAATGTGTAGCATATGGATTACTTTTGGAGGTATTTTAACAGACGCTTTTTAGCAGATAACTGCTTGTTATGATGGCGTTAAAGATATGGCGATGGTGTTTAAAATTCGCGAAGAGTAAGTGAGCCGTATTAAAAAAAAAAAACACATTTTCAAACCGGTTTGTAAATGATCTAGAAATACTTACTAATCGTATGAAGTAATTATTAATGTCAAAAAATACAGTCTATCTTGATAAACCAGTGTCTGTCATGTTAAATATTCCATTCCGTACAGTGGCGTAGCTATAAATTTGGGCCCCTTATGCAAACGTCACGCTAGGCCCCCTACGCATTAAAAAAAATATTGAGTATGTAGAAATTTGAAGCTCCTTTTTTACTGGACCCTCGTGCATTGAATGACTTTACTATAAGGTCGCTTCGACGCTGTATGCAGGCTCCCTCACGCAATTTGTTATGTTGAGTATGCAGAAATTTGGGACCCACTTTTCGCTGGGCCCTCACGCATTGCTTGGCTCTGATATGATGTGGCATGTCTCTGATTCCGTACCCTGACGCCTGATTACAATAAATCGGTCATGAATTTCTGAGGACAGTGGTTAATGACGACAAAATTGATTGAGCGTGATAATTTTTCATTTTTTTTCGTAAATATTATCTAAAAGTATTATCTTTCAAGTTCTTATCGACATGGTTTTACACATATTGTACTCTCTTCTTTGGATAATAACGCGACTAGTCTTGTAGTCATTTTAGTTTATGCATTCATTTATCCTAATTGTTTACGCGAGATACGCAAATTAACAAAACTGAATAGTGTCATTTTCAAACGTGAAACCATAATTCACAACAGTTTATCTATCAGTGTACTTGGATTTGTAAGAAATACACCTTTGTGGTTATTAATTAATCTACATAATATAATGAAACAACGATTTTCAGCTACAAAACATTGTTAAAGTTTGCCTTCTCGGCTTCGCGTTTAAAATTAACAGTGACTGTTCAGAAAATAGTGTATACTCATTAAATATTCTGTGAAGTTTATATTGGATTACAAGCAAGAATACTCAATATAAGTGAATTCGTTTGTTTGGGATTCACCAATTCTTTGTGTGCTACAGCGAAAAAGAAAATGATTCACTAAGTAAGTATCGCTCATTTAAATAAAGGTTTGGCCTACAATTGGCTCTTAAATTTTAGTGTGTTTGAAATGTTTGTCTCAATTTTTAGAAAGTTTTCATTACTAAATTCCATGTTTACAATCTGCGTATACATATGTTGTGTGTTATATTTCTTGAATTTTCTTTCATTTGAAATACGACAATGCCAGTTGTTTTTTTTTTGTATTCATTGTTGTTTTTATTTCGGAAATTAACTTATCATATTAGTTTGAGATATTTAATGAACTGTGAATATATTTTTACAAATATAGTTAATTATTTAGAAGATTGTATCTGTTATTTTACAAATAAGTGACACCCAAACCACAATCATTTCATGAAAAGAATGTTGCTTGAAAATTTTCAACGAGTCATACTCATGCATGATATGTAGCTTGTTATCTTTGTAGTTCTTATCAACCATTTATTTTTTCTATAGACTCTTTGTATTTATGATAAATGGTATTACTTACAAAATAATAATGATTCGAAGCATACTATACCACTTTTAATATAATTGACGAACTGTGGTTTGGCGACCTATACACAAGGCCACAACAATTATAACTGATTCTGTGTTATTCATTGTATACGAGCTGACTCTTATTATTTATGTCATTTATGATGCCATTCAAAAAAGTCATAGCATAGAAGAATATGCGCCACGGGATGTTTTAGCGATTCCTTCTTTTTATTTAATATGTTTTAGTTCTATATTTTTGATATTTACATAAATGCATATAATAAGTGAATTTAATTTGAAATACAATTTTCTTGAATACCACATGAAACTACGTCAAATATTTTGAAGTTGAAAGATCATACGAGATATACTCGATGAGATTTTTTGTAAGTCACGTCAGATTAACTCAAGGAGAATTGACTTCACAAACACCCATGTCTTAGATCTCAAATTAAAATTGAAAAAATCAATTTGACATTGACCTTACTGGAAATCTAACCCAGACCCACCTGATCGGTAGAGCAAGCTCTAACCAACTAGACCACAGTGGGCGACTATTAACACTCGAGTATCGAATCGTCGAACATAGGATTGAAGAGCACCGGGGGTACAAAGTGACTTCAGAAAAATGGCGCCAATGTACATGTACGTCCATACTCATCTAAAGATTAAGACGGGGGCTTAGAGTCACAGGGGTCTAACTAAAAAATGCGTGTTTTGCCATATCTCGTACACATAACTGCACATTGAATTCCAAGTTAGATATTTCGGAGTAGTCTGAAAAATAAACCGAAATGTATTTCAAGATATTACGTTTCACGCTGCACTGTGAAATTGTAGTTAACAGTTATAAAATATTTTAGCCTGACGATATCATCACAGCCACAGGTATCATAATTTGATTAAATTTTGACCTGTATGCTTAGTGCAAAAATCCTTTTAAAATACATGAAAATTAATAGTAAATTAGGCTTGATAGATTGTTGAAAGTAATTTCGCTATTTTTGTAAACACGCCAGACACCAGAATAAATAAATATTTTGTTTTTCATAATTCTTTACGGTATCCGTCACTAGATCTATACATTTATTTTGAATATTATGCATCAGAGGCAAATACTCATTACTAAGCAATTAGTAAACGTTTACATTAGCAAAAATAATGTTCAAAACGAGTGATCATTATAATTAGCTTTGCACTATTTGCTTTTGTTAAGCGTATCCATTGCAGTCACGAAAATGGTTCTGCGAAAATATTAATTTATGAATGTATTTTTGGTTCATTAAATTAAATACAGAACCATAAGCGTTCTGCAATTTCTGAAGAACGCAATGTTATTTTTATAAGTTCGAGACGTCAAATCGTTCTCATTTGATTAACTATCAAGTGAATAAATGTCTCCAGGGATGGCGCAACATTACGACAAATATTAATACATAGAAAACTTAAGTTTACTAATTTTTCATTTTTTGTTATATATCAGGACTGTTTTCGCTTATCGCGATCATTATCAACACTGATGACATATGAAACGTTACACGGTACGATATTTATGAATATTAAACAAAAAGTGGTTTTATCAGTGGCGGTTCCTGACCTAAAATCTTGGGTGGGGTATAGAAAAGCATAGCATTCTATACTATTTACGAAATTGTGCATGTTTCCACTTAACCTTATACATTAATCTACAAGCAAATTAACAAATACTACGACACTACTGCAATGCATGAATTATTATATAATAAAATCAATGCTAATGTAACTAAGAAATAATAGAATAATAATACGGAATCCTTAAATTCGTCTCTTTCAAAGTGAAATAACAAGTACCTACTAAAAGCAGTACAGAACTGTCACTGAAAGTCAATACCTGTCACTTTCATACAATACAACGATATTGGTATTTGTGTTTCAATGCATAAGTATGCGTAATGGGCTGAATCAGTTTAGCCCCCAACGAAGACAAAATTTTGTTAATTTAAAACACAATCGCGTGTGTTTGATGACGTTTCCGTGCATACAAAAACAAAAAAAAAGAAATATTGTCTGTGGTTACGGGCTAGACATCTGTTGCCCCTGAGTGGTGTCGCCAGACTGACGTGACGTTGCCTGTTCCCTATGAAGTATTTATAGGGTTACTGTTTTTTTTTATGCCGGCTCAGTTTAAAATTGTAATACAAAACACAATCGAGAATATGATTGTAGGTAGACGTAACATTGTCTTATATTGACAGAGGAAAATTAAAACAAAGATATTATATTCATTTGGGAAAGGTTAGTTACGCTTATAAATGTATTTATTTTGTTCAGCGGCCGAATTGCTGTTCATTTTTATTCAGCCATCTAAAGTTTTGGATGAAAAATGCAGGTCGGGCTTAGCCCACCTGGCCCAGTACCTAGAACTACCACTGGTTTTTATAAAACGATAATGCCTTTTACACCATTAATTGACAGTGGAAATTATCGCAAATGTCTCAAGTCAGATTGCAAGAGAATATATTAATTACCAGTCAGTTCAAGCAGGTTTATCATACAAGTAATGAAGTTTAGTCAAATTTGTATTTGATAACGTACTATTTAATGATTTTAGATATGCATCTACTACGGCTGTTTTAATTTTATGATTCATTTATGTTTGTATTTAATAATTACATGCAACATTCTCAAAACTTAGTTGCATGTTCTATGCTCTTCTAAAAACAGATTGTGTCATACATAATGGAATAGTTTCTGTAAATATACTCGCCATCCAGGGATGGGCTGGAAGGGGGCTCGGGGGGCTCGCTCGAGCCCCTTGTTAAAATTCTACGTGGCCGGCGAGCCTCTTGTTAAGTTAAGAAAATCATTCATTTAAGATCAAATCAGCTCATAACTGCAATTTCTTATAAATTGTAATACAAAACAGAAGACTTTGTTGCTCCTCCATTTTTTTAATTGAAGAAGCAAACTAAGTCAACTAACGGGCCGCAAAAATGCCAGTAAGCCACGTCATATGCATCATCTATGGTATGAAGACATTATGGCTGAGATTTACCGAGCCCCTTGTTAACATATTGCCAGCCCACCGCTGTCGCCATCCATATAACGCTGTGAATTTAAGAAATGTTTTCCCTAAATGCGACCAAAGATGCACGTTCGACGTGGACCCTATTGATGGTTTTTTATTTCGCTGATGATATGGAGACATTCCAAAATTTCATTTGTTTTTCTCCACTAACTGTGTCCAGAATGAAAATTTATTGGGTTTACGGCAGCGGTCGATATCAAATGAATTATAAATCGGATTGTTGATCGCGATCGGTTTGTTGGCCAGCCCTAACATTTATAATTATTGCGGATTGTTTACGTTTACAGTGTTGACACTATTGCCTAAATTTCAAGACCTTTGTTTAAATTATTGTTTGTTCGTATAATAAGTGAAATCAACGGTTTATTGCTGTTATTAGTACAATTGTACGACATTATTTTTATATTGTTGGCAACACAATTGCAATTTTAAATTTGCATTTAAAAATCAATTTGCTTAATAATTTTATGTTTGAACTGAACTCGAACTGACTTAGTCAGTTCGAGTGCATTCGCGCACTGAGTATCGCCGGAAGATGTCGAGAGGCGAAACCCGGGTCGCGTTCGACCAGGATTTTTATGGAAACGTACATTATGAAAATAATTCTAATTTAAAGTTAAATTTTCATCAAGCACCTTCAGTCGAAATTATAAATTATAAATACATGTTTAAGCGTAACTAACCTTTCCCAAATTAATACAATATCTTTGTTTTGATTTCCCTCTGTCAATATAAGACAGGCAACGTGACGTCAGTCTGGCGACACCTCCGTATTAATAATAATAACAAAAGCTCGGGCTAACTATAATATAGCCCGAGTACTCTGTTTATACTGGGGCGCAAACAAGCACGATTAGTTTTTTTTATTATTCACATTGGCCAATGGAAACGTCATCTAAGCGTACACGACTGTGCTTCAAAGTTTCAGGCTGCTGTCAGACGTCAGGGGCTACATTAGATTAGCCCATACATACAAACACAAATACAAATCTCGTTGTATTGTATGACAGTTGATGACAGTTCCTCCGTACGGCTTTTTGTACATGTTAGTTCACTTTGAAGGAGAAGAATTTGAGGTCCAGTTTTTAGTATTCTATTATTTCTTACTTACATTAGCTTTGATTTTATTATGCAATAATTGATGCTTTGCGGCAGTGTCGTAGTATTTGTTAATTTGCTTGTAGATTAATGTATAATGTGAAGTGGAAACATACACAATTTCGTAAATAGTATACAATGCTAAACTTTATTCTAGCCCACCCAAGATTTTAGTTCACGAGCCGCCACTGATAACTACTGAATGGTTTGGAGTCGCAACTGGGGTCAGACAGGGATATATGTATCTCAGCTATGTTCCTCTTCGTTATAATCTTCGAGTTCGTTCTGGGGAAGTCATTCCATACAATCGAGGTGTGGCCGTCGCCCCCGATTTGAGACTGTGACCTCGAGTTTGCTGACCGCGATGTCATATTTGACAAATCTGTCGAGAGCATTTGGGAGTCAATGGACAGGCTGCATATCAACTCGTGTCGCATTGGTTTTTAAATCAATGCGAGTAAAACTAACATGCACTTCAACAGTGCCTGTTTGGACTAAAATTACCCATCGGGCAAAACATTGAGTGAGTCAACGGATTCAGGTACTTGGTGGAACATATTGTGGGAGATGGTAATTCGCGCATATAGCTCTCGATTCGATTAGGGACAGCTGTATCAACCTTTCACTCAATGCGGAAAGTCTGGGCCCCGGTCAGAACCGAAGTGCTTCTTGTTTAATGCTGCTTGTACAATCTTGACACTGCTGTTTGTAAACGAAAACTTACTAAAGCTATTGTCGACTTCTACATAGTATCTGGTAAAACTTAATATAAATCAATTTATTTCTTGAATTTTGAACCAAATTCTTAAAATTTACGTTTTTGACCGAGAGAATATTTATATAGTAGGAATTGGCCCACGGAAAGTTATAGCAAAGAAGGGGTGGACGAGGGTGAGCCCCCTGGTCGGATCACTTTGGAAGGTGGAATTTTCGAATAGAAAATTTCAGACAAATAAAAATTGCATGGTTGGCGAAATCAATCCAAATTATATTCCGTTCACCATGCTTTATTCCGTGCTATTTACGACTCGCTGACAAAATATACATTTTTGTACGAAAAATATTCGTCGTAACTAATAATATAAATATTATTTTTGGATATTTTTCGTATAAACTCTTACTAATAATAATTATCATATGTTTTTATAATATTATTTCAAACTTGATAATGACCATTGGCAAAAAGATCTTTTGAAAAAAGTTAAATACACATATTATGCGGCTTGATTATTCAATATCAATTACAAAATATAACATTTGTGGATGAAAAAAAAGCAATTAGCATTAAAAAATATCTGCGGCTCAATTTTTTTGTTCGTGGTTAAAAAGAATACCTCCAATCTATCACTATTGTTAATTGAACATATTTTTTGGAGAGAAAATGGGAGGTGGCGTCAAAATGACCGCCCCGGGCGGTAAAACCTCTCGCCACGCCACTGGGTCCGCGAAGAAGTTTCCAGCAGTAAACAATACATTTGTTTCTATGATGGTGCTTATTATATACATATATAGCTCGGTTTCTACAGTACAGTCAATTCCATTTGACATAGGCCATAGGGTGGTTACTAATTAGTAACTAACATATTATTATAAGCTTTGTAATAGATGTTATTTTTCATTTAGTTATCTTCTTTGCGAGATGTTTATCTCTATAATTATGTAACTGTTATCAGATAATGATCTATTATAATTATGATTGATTGTAATATTTATTACATAATTATTATCTAAGTCAGTGGTATTCATTATGTGGTCTAAGTACTATTACCATTTATTTATTTCGGCATTCAAAGTTGTAATTTATAAAAAATGGCTTACTAAGATTCTTTCTTCATCATCTTATCTTTCCTAGATTTTTTTTTAATGCTTGATATGTAAAATTTTACGAACTGGTACGTAACATTCCAATTTTTTAAAGAGATGTCACATTTAGACCACTTTGCGCCCCAGCATGCCTAGCTTGTTGTTTCATAATCAGTGGCAGATAAAGCGCATATGAGGCCCCAGGCGCAATAAAATTTGGAGGCCCTGATTTTCGGATAACATAAGACGTCAGAAGAATCCGTGTAAAATAATAAAAAATATATAAATATTGAAATAAAACGTATATAGGTTGTATAATATAGGTCATTTTTGAGGGCCCTAATATTCGAGGCCTCTAAGCGCGCACCTCAGTCGCTTGTAGGGTGATCCGCCACTGCGCAAAATATAATAATGAAATATAACACAAAAATATAAGTGAATTTTTAATATTTGTAAATAGGAGGATGTTTGAAAAATTGTATAGCAGTTTTGGGTCCGTCAGAATGGTTTTTTGTAGACGCAAACATTTACGCAATTGGACAATATCAACATGAATTAATAATTATAATTAGGAGCATTAACAGTTGAATTCATTAACTATTTATTTATATTGGTTTATTCATAAGATTTACGAAATAAATCGTTAACAAAATACGTCAAATTAAGTAAACAGCACGTTTTGGTTACGAGGCTAACCAAAACTTTTCAGTTTCAGTCAAGTTTTAATATTTTAAACTTGAAAGTAAACATATGAGTAATTATTCATTTATTCTAGAATTTTGATTTATTAAATAAAATTCATTGCATTGAAAACCTCTAAAATCAAAGACGCTAAATGGAATCATAAATCAAGTCGTACGAAGATTGAAATAGTTTGTTTGCATAAATTAACATGTAGAAAATAAATTTATTTTTATACAGATGTGAAAAAATGTGAATCGCCTCGAGCATCAAAAAACAGATTGGCAAATCGAATAAAAACTAAGGTCGCTGAAGACATGCAAATATGTCTTCGAAGCAGGGCCGGCGCCACCATAAAGGCGAAATAGGCAACCGCCTGGGGCGCAAACCATTAGAGGGCGCATAAATGGAGTATTCAAATTATTTTTTATACACTCTAATAATAAGGTTTATTTTATGTTGACGTTTGTATTTGTTCGTTGTAATTATATTTTGTAGACTAAATATATTATTCGAAAAAAATAGGTTAAGCTACTGAGTAACAGTTCACGTAGAAAAACTCATGTTGAGATACCTCCATTGACCAAGAGACCATATGCTTCACATTGGCAGCGGACTTAGATATATATAAAAATATTTTGACGATTCCGAGTTATTTTTATCATTATTTTTAAAAAAAGGGACGATTTGTTAAAATGGGGGCGCCAAATAGCTTCGTGCCGGCATTGCTTCGAAGTTTAATAATATTACCATACTATGGTTTTTAGTCAAAGAAAAACTATACACTCATCAACTACAAAGTATAAAATGAAATAAAACATTAACATTTCGAATAATTTAAAGTTTATACAATTGTAATGTGTTGTTTGACTGTTCAGTCGTTTTACTTGACATTTTCGAAAAGGCTAAGGAAGGACTAAAAATGGACAATGTAACTGACTATCATTGGCGGACTATCCTATCAGTAAATGAGGCACGCGCTTGGGGCCTCCGAATTTTAGGGGGCTCAAAAAATAGCTGATATTATAAAACACACATTTCTTTTGTTCAGATTTCTATATATTTTTACTATTTTACATGGAATTTTCTGACATTTATATGTTGTGCGAAAAACAGGGCCTCCAAACTTTTTTGCGCCTGGGGCCTCTCATGTGCTTAATCCGCCACTGCTGACTATATCCTTAATACTTTTTATGCGCTTAACGTAAGTCGCAAGTGCTTCTTTTGATGCCCGCTATATACTCTTACAATTTTTAATGTTGCATATAAAATATCACAGAATATCATAAATACAAGAAAATAGTGTTTTAAGAAGGAAATTGGCTAAAAAACGAAATATCCAAAAATATTAAAACACACTTTACATGAGTTTATGGCTATTTAAATTTAAAAGTCCACTTATTTGGTTTTTGAACACTGTAATAATATGACATATTATAATAATACAATGAACTTAGTTTATCAAATATTTGCTTACTGATAAAATGGTAACGGCTTAAAATAATTTGACTTTTATACTTAGTGATTTGTGGGTTTAAGTGTGGTAAGTACCTACATGTTGGAGTTTTAATATTATTTGTTATTTAAAATATTCGAATATACGAGTGTCTAAAACGAGTCGAATTTATTCGAATATTCGATTGGAATCCCCACTTGCAATATTACAAACATGCGTGGGCTTAGAGGGGCTAAAATTCGTAAAATTCGAGGGCGTGTTAAATTTCACTTAGACCAGCGAACCCATTGTTAAATAAAGAAAAATATATTTCAAGATTAATTGCAATTTATACAGATAGTTTAAATGTATTATGAAACAAAAGATTGTTTGCATTCAGAAATTTCTCGTAAAATCCATTTAATTCAGATGTATAATAGAAGAGACCTAGCCGTTTTTATCAGGGCTGTGTAGTCGGAGTCGGAGTCGTGGAGTCGCAGTGTTTTGGCCGGAGTCGGAATCGTGAAACACGAGCGACTCAGATCCATTTAAAAATAAATATATTTAATGATGTGTATTCAAACCACAATAATCCTTAGTGTTGACATTGCATGCTTGGCTAAGATAAAATTAAATTATTGAAAAATGTATTCGGAGTCGGAGTCGTAGTTTTTTTTATAATACATGACCCCACGGCCCTAGCTTTTATATAATATGATAAGTAACATTTGACTGCTTAAATTATGACGTAAAAAACTAAAATAAAAAATCAACCCCCTTACCGGAACACCGCGAAAAGCTTTCAGATTAATCGAACCTCTTGTTAGCGTATTGGCAACCCACCGCTGATTACAAATGCTTTTTTTTTTATCGATTTTTGTATTTTTATATCGACCCCATGAGAAACATATTATTTGCATACTCACATTGTATTCATTTCACATGTGCCACTTTTAACAGTGTTTGTTTGACAATTCAGTGCATGCAATCGATAATAATTATCTAATCTGGTGGATTTGGGTGTGTATGTGATATTTATTAACTACATACCACCAGTCACTGTCATAATTCATAATATCGCGTTGAGATATCAATTTTGTTTTGATATTTTCTTTCACTATTTGACCTTGATTTTGAAATATTAATATATTTATCTTTCAAAAACATTTCTAAGGTTAAATTTTGAATTTTGTTTATTTAGGAATACATCTTTGAATATGTTATAATTGTATGGGGTCGGTGCTCGCATATTTTTTCAAGACTTAGGTATATTGAGTATAAGACTTCTATAGGTATATTGGTGCAGAAATTTAATCAGTGTGGGAATTAAAATTTTATAATTAAACAACGCTAAAATATTTTTTTAGATGTCACGAAACCACCGGTAATGATATATGTTCAGTATTTTAATTAACTATACCAGATGTGGACAAATGTTTCTCTTCATTAAGGTTCAGTGCGGCTACCAATATCTCCTAATACAAATATTTTTATACTATATATAGCATTAGAAATTAAGATTTGTTAGAAATTAAATTAAATTTGTGTAATACAAAATTTAAAATAACTTTGATTATTCTACGTATTGTGCTACTAATTGTGACACGTGTTTCGCCTCTTTCAGAGGCATCCTCAGACTTACTATCGCAAAATTTGCTTAAGTAATGAGTTACTAGTGCTACTCAGTTAGTAGCACAATACGTGGAATAATCAAAGTTATTTTAAATTTTATATTAAAATGAACTTCCACAAAGTTACCGCCGAAACCAGCGAAAGTATTAAATTTGTGTATTTAATACGTCGTGAAAACTAGGTCCTCCAATCCGGGATCCTGTCCAATTTTGTTATCCCGAAATCCGATCCCGATTGAGAAAGTTGCGCGAGGTAAAAAGAAAGAAATGTCTCATTTTTTAAAATTTTTTTTGGAATTCCGCAAATTCCTGGGTTTTTCAAAACGACAAAAATTTGTTTGAAAAATCTCAGGATTTCAAAATCGTCGAGCAAGACTTTCTCAATCCCATTTTATACACGATTTTATCCCGAAGATTTTATCACGATTTTACACGACGGATCCTGGGATCCCGACATTAGAAAAACTGTCAATTGCGATATCCCAGGATCACAAAAAGGGTCCGGTATTGGATGCCCTAGTGAGAACGTACATAACTTGTGTGGCTTTTTATACATGTACACTGGAACCCCCAACTACACTACCCCGAATTACGCGCTGGCTTGAAATATTCGCCGCAAATCCCCCAATTGCACTGTCGCATTCCATTGTCGTTGCTACGAGACGGTCGTCTGTGCGGCGCATACAGTCAAATGTTGGCTAGCGTCTGTGTATTCAACACGTGCCAGGCTATACACGTATAGCCGGACGACTGTCTATGTGTTGGATTTTGGCGCGCTTTGCATAAATAGAAGATTCAAAAATAATATATCTATATAAAAATAGTCAATACATGATTAGATGTGTATTCTATAAAACAAAGTAATTTAAACAATTAAAGAGCCCATTTCACATTTATCACTTAGTAACTAAATATTTCGTCCATATTTTTTGTGGAAAAAACCAAGTTCCTAATTTTGTATGAGATTCCCTCCCCCAATTGCACCACCCCGAATTACTCCATTTTTTCAATGTGTTATTTATGTATCATGTTTATTTTCAAATTGAATGGCCCCCTCCTGGGACAATTTCTGGATCCCCCAATGCTTTATTCATCCTATATGCGGCATGGGGATTCCGTTCTAGTAACATAAACACATTCTATCTAGAAATACACCATTATTAGTAATTTATACCAACAGTATGCAAATGTGTGATTGTAGAGACAAACTATGTTAAAATTAAATTCCCTGCATACAAATTTCATAAACACAAAGACAAAATTCGAAATGGAAAATAGCATATTTGCAACTGTGGCAGTTACAATTCCATATACAAATAACTAGTGCTTTTTTTCTAATTCATGCAGTTCAAAAATAGTTAGTTGTATCTATTTTTAAAAGTTTATATTGATTTTAATTTGTTTATGGTCCGCGGGTGTAAAAATGTTAAGAACACATTGCTCTACACTACACGATGTGTCCGTTAGTCATATGCAGATATATATATTTCTTTTATAAAACATAACAAAATCTTCTCGTTTACCTTGTATCATTTTCAAAAAAACGCAACTTCCTTGTAAGATGCAATTCCAATTTTAAAAAAACCGGTATAGGGTCACTTGATGCAATCCAGTGTAATAAATCGGTTTTCACAACTCCCCAGAAGACTTGACATCAATTTAATGATCACTTCGAAAATGTTGCATTCATCGAGTAACTTGCTCGCTATAATTATTATTACGTTTTTAATGAAAGTGAAACTTGATCCGCAGTACCTCGATTAAGATTCAGTACAGGTAACTTGCTGAATACAGTCTTCCGTTTTAGCCAAACCGTCCGAGCATCCAAAAAATATATTTCCTAATGGCATTGAAATATAAATTGCGTGTTTGTCGAAAATGTTGTCAAAACTTCATTGAGATAATATGCGAAACTACTGTAATTAAATTTTATAATACATAATTAGGCGGTGGCTGCCAATACGTTAACAAAGAGCTCGCTTCATTCCAAAGCTATTCGCGGTGTTCCAAGGTAAAGGTGAATTTATTATCATTCTGTAAAAAAATATTCGCTTTAATTATTAACGAATGTATGTATGTATGTGATATATATGTACGTTTATGCTGGCCCGGCGCCACCATGCAGGTGAAATAGGCAACCGCCTAGGGCGCAAACCATAAGAAGGCGCATAAGGTCCAAAAAAATCCTTTTTGAGGATTCCGCAAATTCCTGGGTTTTTGAAATAAGAAATTCCGGAAAGAGCTAAAAAAATGTCTCACATTTTTTCATTTTAAGGAATCCGTAAATTCCCAGGATTTAAAAATCGCCAAGCAAAAATTTCTCGATACCGAATCTTGAAATTCTACACGATTTTATGGTGAATGTTGCCTAGGGCGCCAAATAACCTTGCGTCGGCACTGCGTTTATGTACGCAAGTGTACGTTTTACGTAACAATATGCAATGTACCGTAATATAATTCATATTATCAATAGCTGAATAATGTATGTTTTTACATACCCAAATCTAATTGCAAAGAGTTCCAAGATTGACACAAATAGGTTCTACTCTTTTCGCTCCAGTTTCATGTTTCAAACCTTATACTTAAGCCGTCGTTTATGCCATAAAACTCAAATATATATCACTGAATTCTTAAAAAAAGATATACTTAATGCATATTTGCACATTTATAACGCAGATATCTGAGAACAAGGAGCTCGCCGGCCTAAGTAAAATTTAGCAATGAGCTCGCGCAAGGGGGGTCTCTGAAATGACTTGAATTTTACCCGGATATTATTCTAAATATCTCCAAATCCTTCATTGTAAACAAGTAATTAAGCATTTTATTTTCTATATGTATGTATTAATCATTTTATTTATTAAATTACGTCTGTTCATAGGCGAAAAATACAACTCCTATAATATGTTACATTTGCGAACAAAATAAATAATTGTTTCCTGAATATTAATGTGCACATTGTACATGTTTCTAAAATTAGTCAATCTAAATATAATGTGTTTTTGTTTGTTTGCCCAACAAATTATCCGTTTGCTATTTATTTCGTGTATCAACTATTGTTTTAATCTAGTAATTACAATCTAAATGTGTATCACTAGATTAGGGAATTATTATAGTTATTCGAAGAGGCTGAAATAAATTTTGATGACAAAATATAAATCATAATATCAAAAAGAGTAATTATCTGACGTTGATTTTTAAAATTTTATTATCTGCTTCAATCCTTGACACGACTCCAGTTGCGTTCTTGCGCGGTACAATTTAACGGAATAATAAAAGATATTATACTGCGAAATAGTCCGTGACAGGACATTAGAATCGACATTGATTTTCAAAACTAGTTTCCTTGACTTTCAATACAACAATGAAATGCTTAAAAACCAACGAATACTACTGTCAAAAATAAATAAAACTCATTCTTATGCATTAGTTCTCAGCCATTCAATTTTCTAATAAAAAACAACTGAACGTGTGTGAACATTTTTTTTTATAATTCATCTACATTTAATTCGTTGCGTTTTTACAGTAAACTTGTTGTATATTTAGTTAATTAATTAAAAGTCTTCCAATGGTGGATTAAACACATGGGAAGCCCCGTGCACAATACAATTTGGAGGCCCTGTTTTTTTTATAACATAAAAACGTCACAAAATTCCATGTGAAATAATAAACATATATATTTATAAATATGAACCGAAAGTATATTGGCCACAGTGACGTTCCTAGGTCATGTGTCGCCTCTAGCTAAACAAAATTTCCTAATGATCTTGTTAAAGAGGCGAAAAAAGTGTCACAATTTGTAACACAACAAGTAGAGTAATAAAGTTATCATACTTGGAATATATTTGATTATTATTGTAGAAAACGTTCCAGTTTGTGCAATTTGCCATTTCAAACCCTAATTTATATATGCGCCATCTACGGTGCGTGGGTTTTCTGGAAAATAAATATTCACCTATTATATTATTGCAGTTTCTACGCCACTGACTACTGTTGCACGAGAGTTTCCACATGGCCGCAATGAAGATCTTCATTGCCGCTTTGACGGCCCTGTCATGTATTTTGACAGTCACAGCCGATTACGAAGTCGGCGTTGGGATAGCCGATGCGACTGGCCCACCTGTAGAAGTAAATTTTGTAAGTATATTAATGAATAGCACTACGCTACTATTCAAAATTCGTAATAAATTATACATAGATAACTTTTTACTAAATAAAGCAAAAATATCATATACACACCAGCGATTCTAAATCTTTTTTCCCCCGCGAGTTTTGAATAAATCGTTCCTATCCCGGCAATAAACACTACGCGGGAAAAGCAACATCAAAATACACCAGATGAAAGGGAAATTGGGGCTCGGCTCCACCAGCCTCAGAATGTGATGTATCAATCAAATAAACGTTGTCGGAAAGGTAATGATTTGATGTTATGTGTTGTCAAAAATCGCTGAAAAAAAATTCCGCGTCCCAGGCTCGAACACAGAACTCTGGATTACCAGTCTAGCTCTCTATCAACTGAGCTAACGTCACAATTATATTGTAGTCACAATATGTATTGTAGTTAACTACATTTTTTAATATTGTTTTCATATTTGAATTCAGCGGTAATAAACCATAATTTTTTATATATTTTTTTAAAAAATAAATTGAATAAATTAGGGACTCCGTGTGCCTAATGTTAAGTTATAGTTGATATGTTTGAAAACAATAGGTTGGTAAATTAAAAAAACCATTAAACTAAACGAATTGCATTTTTTTAAAAATCAATTGCAGTATGTAAATTCTTACTTGTAAACATTCTTATTGAAATTTGTTTTGAGCATTCATGACCAACCACCAGATGGTTGGCAAACTGTGGTTTGCGAGTCACATGCGGCTCTTTGACTCCTTGGGTATGGCTCTTTCTTAAAATACCATGTCGGTTTTTCGTCTTAAAATTTGGAGTTGGAAGAGGCAATCTTAGTGAACATACCTCAATCAGATTGAGTATCTTTTTAGCAAAGGCTAGCTTACGAGTACGCTAATCACGTTGTAATAACAATTTACCTACCTATGTAGTTTCAGTTTAAAAAATTTGGGTCTCAAAAGAAATTTGAATCATTGTAAAGTTGATATTTGGCTCAGTTGACTAATGACCACTTCCCTAGGCTATATCACATGTGAGGCCCCCAAACTCAAATGTTAGGTGTAAAGGAAAACAAAATAGAAGTGTTAATTGAAACAATACAAAAGACGCATAAAATAATGCAATAGTAACAAAATATTTCTTATATATAAAATATTTATACACAAAAATCATTTTGAAAAAAATTTACACCTCAGCAGAAGGCCCCTAAGATTTTGAGGTCCTAGGCTTTTAGTATTTTTAGGATATAGGTAAATCCGGCTCTGCCAACCACCAATAATTCAGTTTTAGGCAAAAAAAATACTATATTTTTAATATTATTGACTTTCTTCACAGATGGGCTATGCCAGCATTAAACAAAGTGGGCGAGGACTTCATCTGCGGCAATTTGCTCGAACATTTATTATTAAGCAAGGTGATACAAGTATTGCATTTGTATCTCTCGATGCATCAATGATGGGAATAGGTGTAAGGAAAGAGGTATTGGAATGATTAATCTTTTATTAGTCTGAATTTTCATTCTCTTATTCAAATGACAGTTACTAGTAAAAATTATGTTTTTAATTTAGATTGAAAGTTCTTGTTTTTTAAACTCTGCTGTCAATACTGATTAACATGCAAACCCTACTAGAACAGATGTTTGTGGCATGAGAATAGAAATATATTATATAAATAAACTAGAATGCACATCTTTACAATAAATAAAATCATGGACTCTTTTCTTACCTAAAAATGTTTTTGAGGTCTGACTTTTTTTCAGGTCTTAAGACAATTAGGAAACAAATATGGGTCTATCTATAATGAAACTAATTTAATAATAAGCAGCACCCATACACATTCTACTCCTGGTGGATTCATGATGGACTTATTATTCGACATTACCATTTTGGGTTTTGTTCAACAAACATTCACCGCTTATGTCAATGGAATTGTTCGGGTAAATATTATTATATGATCTTTATTTGATTTTTTGATCTAAGTTTATGGTCCAAGGATTTGATGTGCTTGAAATTGTATTTAGTATGACTCATGTGTCGCTCACTTCATGCATGACCGAATATATGAAATGTCCTTTTAACACTTAAATAAGTTATAGTTATCTCCCATAAGAGAAATTATGATTCAGTATTCGCATAATCTGAGTTTGAGCATTTTATTATTCAGGAAGAAGAGAGGAGATTGTAATGAAGCTTAAGTACTTATTATAACAACTTTTCACTTATTTTATTGATTTAAGTCTAGGGATTTTCTTATTTTTGTGTGAAACCAATTGGAGTCTTAACAGTTTAATTATGTAGTATATGATAAAAATGTTTATAATCTTAATGAAATAATGAAATTCTATCAAAAGTTCAACACTTTCAAAATAACCAATATTCTAATTTCAAAATAGATGATAGGAAGTAAAATATTGGAATTCTTGTAGTTGTATTGCAACATACGAGGTGCATTAACTTATAGTCATCATAAAGAGTAGAATATATTTCTTGTTATTTCAAGAAATCCACCGGGTCAAGCACACAATCTATTTGTTTAATTTATAAATTATGTTTAGTAAGCGGACACAAAGTATTTCAAATTATGATATAAATATTACAGAGTGTTCAAATAGCTCACGAATCAATGGTAACAGCGAAGATTTTTTACAACGAAGGAAATGTCGAAAATGCAAATATAAACAGATCACCGACATCTTATTTGTATAATCCTAAATCGGAAAGAGACAAGTATGCAAATATCTTTTATTTAATTATTGACTTATTGATACATTTGCAAAATCTGCAGGTACTAATCATTCATAATATGATGACAGGTACAACGGTGATACAGACAAAAGATTGGTGCAAATAAAATTTGTGGCGAACAAAGATAATAATATAATCGGCGCTATTAATTGGTTTGCTGTGCATCCTACGAGCATGAACAACACAAATCAATTGTTGTCATCTGATAATGTTGGCTACGCTTCACTCTTATTAGAAAAAACATTAAATCCACCTGGAACATTCCCTGGAAAGGTGAGAAATAATCTATATATCTTCGTAATAAGGGGCTGCTTTTAATATGACATCACATCCTAAGTAGAATACTAAGGGAAGTGTTCTCATATATTAGATAATGTGATTATTTTTGACAAATAGGTTTATTGGTTGTAAAAAAATATAAGACATCACAAAATATACATTATGTACTATATTTTTTTAATAAAATCCATTGATAACGTATATTTTTTTAGAAGATAAGTGATTTTGATGAGAAGGTTAAATATTTTGCTATGTAGTATGACAATAGGGAATAAGAGGGGTCAAAAATGACCGTTACACTTATGAACAACATTTAAATACAGTTATTTCTTGTCCATATATATAAAACAATTGTTTGTTCACTGGCAAAATTTTGTAGACGAAATGTTGTTTATTTTTAGGGTAAAATTGTAGCGGCATTTGCTTCCACAAATTTAGGAGACGTGTCACCAAATATTATGGGACCAAAATGTGAATTTACCGGAGTGACATGCGATGTACACCACAGCACTTGCGCTGACAAGGATGACCATTGCTTTGCTTCAGGACCTGGAAAAGACATGTTTGAAAGTACGAAAATAATCGCAGAAAGAATAAGTGCTGTTGGAATTGTAAGTACTATAAGATATAATTGCTCTTTCTAACTACCACTCAAAAGCATTTTTACATTATTTTTTCTTTCATGATATATAATTACTGTTTTGGATATATAATGTTTGTTTTTCTAGAGACATGGTACATATCAATGTTTTTAATTACCAGGACATTGCAATTTTCTCTGGGACAATGAATATTGAAATGTAGTTACATAAATAATTATTAGTATCACAATTTTTCAACAATCAATCATGTTAAATTTCAAAAGAAAATGTGTGTTTTACATCATTGTTTACATTTTTACAGAAACTTCTAGAAACTCCGGGTGGACATGAAATAACGGGTCCAATAAGAGCTGTTCATCAATTCGTTAACATGACAAATATTAGTGTACCAAATTATAATGTGGAAACAGAAGAGTTTGATGAGGTATTTTATTTAAACTTTTTCTTGAACTGAATATTGAAATACGAATAGTTCCTTGTTTTTGAAAAAAAATAATACAAGTCATAATCCTTTATACAGCAGGTACAGTATTTATATGTTATATTTAGTATTTAACTTCATAAATTTAGTTCTTGTCATTTCGTCATTGAATGTAGTAGTGTATGCCAGCATAGAGAGAACTAAATATAAACATAACATTTTCGATGAATCATACAATAAAGTAGTTTTGATTGAACACAATAAATAAAAAAATAAAAAGATAATTTTACATTATTTATTATAGATCTGGCATATTTTCACTCATCGAGAGCATTATCTTGGTTACCTTTCCACTAAGAATTAACAGAAAACACCGTAAAAATTAACACAATGTCTATATGAATAACTTCTTTTTTTCTCTTCAATTCTCAATAAAACAACTGGCTATTGTGGTCGAGTGAAGTTTTGATAAATATATATATACTTGCAGAATAAACTAGTTCGCGGCTGCCTTCCAGCAATGGGATACAGTTTTGCAGCCGGTACTACAGACGGTGCCGGAGCATTTAATTTCAGCCAAGGTACAACAAGCGGCAATCCTCTCTGGGATTCTGTACGAGACTTACTTGCTGAACCTACAGCAGAAGACATTGAGTGCCAGAAACCAAAACCTATTCTTTTGGCTACCGGAAGGGTGAGATAAATTCACTAATAAGTTGTATATGCTGGGGGTTCTAAACTGGCGGGGAGTTACTGCCGAAATTAAGGATTTTATATGAATATTACTTGAAGTTATAGATAGATTATCTTGAGGAATGGGATTATATTTTGAACAATGATGAAATAAGAATGGATAAAAAAAGGTTAGAAGTCAAAGGTATCAACGTTGAAATATAGAATTGTTGAATTGATATGGTACATCATTGAATATCTGTACCAAGTAATGTGGTCCAGATCATTTGAAAAAATTACTTTACCAGTACAAAAAAACGGTTTTTGTTTTTTAAATATAATGTTATATCTTTCCACCAAAAATTGACACTACATCAATGATACAGAACTTTAATCAACCTGTCAAAAAGGTGACACTGTTCTATATTTATTACAGCAAAGCAATTTTACATCTGTAATAGTATCAGAACTTTGGTTGCTCGATTATATTAGTAATGCTTGTTGACAATTATAAATACAAATATTGATTTCTGTTTATGTCCCAGATAAAGTTCCCATACAGATGGCAACCTGACGTTGTTTCTTCTCAACTAGCCGTCATCGGTGATTTGGTGATTGCGGCTGTTCCTGGCGAATTCACCACAATGTCAGGCCGAAGAATGAGATCAATGCTGACCAAGACATTTAAAAAAGCTGGAAAAGATGTCAAAGTCGTAGTTGCTGGTCTTTGTAATACTTACTCTGATTATATAACTACACCCGAAGAATACGAGGTAGCCATATTATATATAAGTTAAAAAGCTTCTACAAGTTAAAGAGCTTCTATCATATTTTATAAAAGGAACATAACCTCATCTTTTAATATTATGTTCTAGCCTCAACGATATGAAGCTGCATCAACAATATATGGTCCACATACGCTGACAATCCACTTAAACCAATTCAATAAATTGGCGAAGGCCATTATAGAAGTATGTGAAATGTTTTTCAATTATTTTTTAATTAACTCTTATTAAATAAAACGAAAAAAGAAGCAAAGTGGCATTTTGTTTAATATTCTACTTTTTTACATAAGATAATAGTTACACCTAGATGTAGGTCATATCATAAAACGACAGAAAGGTAGAAAGGATAACCGCTGTGGGTCTCAATTTCCAACTCACGCTGCACGCTGCTCATTGTACCATCGAATTTATTATAAAAATCTGGTGTATTTTAACCTAATTTTGACAGTTAACACCATAGTACTTGAAAATGATGAAATGATATTTCTTTTCCAGAATGATTCTGTCGCCAAGGGGCCTACGCCGACAGACTTTTCAAAAGACTTAATATCTCTAGTAACACCTGTGATTTTCGACATGGCCCCGTGGGACCATGCATTTGGAGATTGTGTACTGCAACCCCGTGAAACCTATACAAGGGGTGACATAGTTAGAGTGAAATTTGTAAGTATGGAGAAAAATTGTTTTTTTATTATAATATACCCATACTTAAATCACATGAAAAAATATTTTTTGAAACAATTCGGTGTGCGAAAGAAATTTGAAATTTAAGTTTGAATATGTTAAAATAACTACAAGCAGATATGAATAATAGAGAAAAGGGATCAGTCAAATAGTAATTTTTAGCAAATCTTGTTTTGACTCTGAAATCCCAAAATGTTAGACTGAATGTCTTTTCCCTTCACACACAGAATTATAGATTAATGGTTAGAAAAGAATCATATTTATTATTTAGAACTTATTTCGTTTCAGATATCAGGAAACCCTAGAAATAATTTGATGACCGAAAATACTTACTTAGCAGTAGAAAAATATAACAGTGACAGTGCCTTGTGGGAAGTTGTTGCCACAGATTCCCACTGGGAAACAAGGTATGAAAAATGAATGTGGTGTAGTAATATATTAATTATTGCCCAATGATGAAGAGTATAATTAATTTCAATTTCCCTTGACCATAAAAAACAATATTTTGATTTTACAATTCTTATCTAAAAGTGAATATTGAATAAACTAGTAATATTATGATCTCTAGTGGCTGTGCCACCTGTTTTATTCTCTCAACGCTCACACACCTTTTCACTCTTCTCATCCGTAGACGCACCGAGGGAGAGAGAGAGTGTGTATGCTGTGTTACAAAAATACATATAAATAAATAAAGACCGATATAATATATTGTAATTTTTTACTGTTGATTTTTTATTAATTTGAATAAACTGTTAGACTTTGAGACATATACATATCTGAAATTATATTTGATGATTGCATATGTCACAGGTGAAAAATAAATATGAGAGACTTTTTTAAGGATTGACAGTATTCTTAAAGATCTGTAAATTAAGAATGTCTATTAATTAAAGAATATGATTTAATAAATAAATAAATTGGGATGGAATGCAAATAAGCTAACGAACAAAGTTTTTGAAATCTGCCTCTCTATAAAGCCATATTTGATAATTTAAGCTTACAAATGAATCTTATCTCTACTTTTTTGTTCGATTTTACTCCAAATATTTTTAATTCTCGAAACATACATCACTGACTTAACTTGTACCAGATCTGCCAATATTCCACATACATTGCTTTGTGAGATGATCTTTGATTTCAAAAAACATATTTGCGTGTGAGAAAAATGTTTAGCAGAGAAATTAAAATCAACACAACAGTTGCTACTTGACTTATTTTATTGAATTTATATTAAAAACTTTTAAATGATTAATCAAAAATCATAGAGAACATTTTAATCCTTTTCTCCCCAAAAAAAGTTTTCTTAAAAAAAAAACAAATGAATCACAACACGAGGAAGTGGTCTGATGTATTTAAATTTTCATTTACAGATTTATGTGGGAGAGAACGTCGATGATTCTTGGAACGAGTAGAGTAAACATTTATTGGGAAATTGCTAACTCTCCAAAAGGAACATATAGAATTAAGCACTATGGATTCTTTAAATATATTTTGGGAGCAACAAAGAGCTATCAAGGTGTTACGCGTAGCTTCAACGTTTATTAATTGATATTTATAATCTTTTCAGTATATTCGTATTAACCGATTTTCATAAAACTTTTCTCAACCAAAAGAACCAAAGACAATATTTTAAATATGATACATTTTAAAATGTTAACAGATTCAACATACCATAATTATACAATTTTGTTGTTAGTTATGTGTAATATTTTTATACTGTTTATAGAAGTGATTTTTGTAAATAACCTCTTCTTACGAATATTATATGTTTATATTTATTGAATAATAAATTTGAGAATAAAAACAAAACAGACTTTGATTCTTATAATGATACCCATGTAATTATAAATCAGTGTAATTTGCCACTTTTTGGTATACCGTTTGACCTGTGAATATAGCTCAATTTTGTACCAGTAGATTTACTGGTATTAACTGAAACTTCAAAATAATTATTGAGAATATTTGTTACAACAGCGACACTAAGTTTTGGCTAAATTATCTAGAATTGTATTTTTTATAATAGTCGTAGAGCTTTTTCTTTGGCAGGAATAATTTGCACACAAATCAAATCCAAATTCAATGGCAATACCTGCATTGTTACAGATATGGTTTTGTTTTGAAAACATTGTTATTTTGGCTGTATTTTAACATTTTTTAGTTTGAGTTTGTTTTTAAATTTTGCAGACAAATCAAAATGAGAAAATGTAACTATCAATAGATTCTAATATTTTCGGCTTTTTTCTTAATTATTTGATGTTAGACAAGACATGGTAGATGAGACTTTTCGAGTGGTCAATGTCGTTGGCTTCGATTGCGGAGCTCACGAGCTTAAACCCCAGTATGGGTAGTTTCTAGCAATTTCTATCGCCTATGGTGCATCACAAAAGTTAAACTGATTGAATGGATAGAACAAAAGTCTTAGTCCGGTTCCTGTGCGCACCGCACAATTTGCACACGCCACGAGCTGGCCCTGGTTTTGTGTTCCACCAAGACAATGCAAGACCACACACTTCTTTAATTACTCTGAAAAAAATATTGTATCCGCATCCACCATATTATAGTCCTGATCCCGCACCATAAAATCATCATTTATTTCGTTATATATAAAATTGAACAAAATTTTACATCTACATCATGACATACTTAGTAAGAGCGCATGAAAATAGCTCACAGGGTTAAGAAACCCTGGTCTACACTCTACAGGAGTGATTCACAACTCAAAATCATTCGTCAACAGTCACAACAAATTAAATTTGTCACAAAAATAAAAATTGTCGATTCGTAAAATGAAAACAAAAATGATGTTTTTGTTTGAACAAGATCAAATTCGAATATGAATTAATAATTAAAGAATTTTGATTTGCCTAATCAACAGAACATACTTATTTGTGAACATACATATTTGTGAGCAAGTTTTTTTTAAGAAGTAAAATAAACCAGTTCATAGAAATATAAGTTCCTATTCTAAAGAATAAGCTTTTACTTTCAAAGACAAATAACGCATTAACTTTTGAAATACAAACACATGTCTAAATATTTCAATATATTTTATTTTGATAATTGAGTCAATTGAAATTTCATTTTTTTTGCGGCCTTAACCTATAATATTTTTTATGCGGCCACCTAGAGCAGTGCTTCCCAAAATTTTTCATGCCACCGACCCATAAATTTGATCATTTATGTTCGACGACTATGACTGTCATTACTTGTTTTCTTACGTACTATAATTATATTTTACTAAGGATGTAAAAATCTTTACCATTTTATTCATTTTAACTTTCATAATAATGAAAAAGGTGTCAGGAATATGTTTATTATATTATATTCTACAGGAATATATTCTTTCGCGAACCCCCTGACATTGTCCACGCACCCCCAAATGATTTTTAATTTCTTACGGACCCCTCAGCGGTCTCAAGGAGCCCTGGGGGTCCGTAGAAACTACTTTGGGAATCTCTGATCTAGAGCGAAAAAAGGTTGTGCATGCCTGCTCTACATTCTCTACACTGATCACCCTATGAAGCTCAACCAATAACAGAAAACCTTTTTTTGCAAATGACACAATTTTTCTTAATTAATTTTCTTAGTTATTCTTAATTAGTATTTTAGTCGACTTTTATGTGATCGTCAAATTATCGTTTTCTATTGTGTATTATTATTTTTTCTAAAAACGAAACCATTTTGAAAATAATTAATAATCCATTTCTAAATCACCAAAATTCAGCCAATCCAAGAACCTCAAATCCAGCTGAAGTGTTAACTAGTGATAACTATTTCCAGTCGCTTAAACCCAAAACGAGCAACATTGTCTGTCATAGGCTGTCGGCCCGCATCTTGGCAAATCCCGTTTTTTCATATAAAACTCATACTGGGCGCACACACGGCAGCATTCTGCAGTCGACCAAACATAATATGCAGTCTAGTAGAGCTCTGCACGAGCCGAAATTTGGTGATCTTACCCGGTCCGAGGCCCTGACTCGAGTGTTAGTGTCACATTTGTTACCCAAACCCGACCCGAAGTCCAGATTTATATTTTTCGACCCGAAAAAAACCCTATATTTTTCTAAAAAATAGATTTATTCAAGATATTTCTTTGAACTGTTTTGTTATGAATAGTATTGCTGCATGGCAGATTCATGTTCCGAACATAGTTTGAAAATATTTTCTGAAAAATAAATTCTTTACGCCGGCCTGGCCCGAGCCCGAATTTCAATCGACCTTATTTTTTTTGTAATAATTGATTAATGCTTCGTTATTGTAAATGCTTTGATAAAGAATACCGTTTTCGTAAATTCCAAGTCCGTGGTCGAGTAGTTGACGTCGTTGGATTCACTTTCAATGCTCACGGGTTCGAATCCTAGTACCGCCAGCTTTATAAATTGATATTTCAATCGTTTTATGATTTTCTATTAGGAGGAGATTATAATTATGAGTTCATAATGATCAGCATTGGCAGGGGACGTAGTAAAAATTAAAATATACCAACATATGTCTTTAAAATAAACACGCGGACATTTTTTAAATGTCTTCAATCACTTCAAATCAATATTATTTATGATGTTGAAAAACTCATACTGGCGATGAATTCAACACATCTGAAAAAACGCTGACGCGATCGTTAAAATCTGTAATGTCACTCGATGCTTTTGTAAAGTCTAGTAAATATTATGTCAACACTAAATCCAAAAATAATCTTTTGTGCTTCAAACTGCTTTGCGAGTTCTCACACCCACCTTGGCTCAAGTCGCAGCTATTCGCGGATGTCGCGAAATGATAACTAAATCATTCTTTGATGAAAATTTTTAATACTGTCTATTAAAAATTGTTTACATTTATTTTGCGCGATGGAAAGAGTTTTGTCCTTCTCTGAACCGCGAGGATGCAACGGCCAATCCGAGTATATTCGCAAGAGATTATGCATCAGTATTGTTTTCGTCATTGGGTTCATAACTTTTTTTGGAGGTATGTAAATCATATTATATTCGAATTTCGTCAAGCCAGCTAAATGGCATAACCAATACATGATCAGTGTAACCACTTTTTAAAATTTGCATTTGTATCTTTATGGGTTACATGGGTATTTGATAACATATGTTAGTCAAATCAAAGCTTCTTGTTTAATGTAATATGTCCAGTAGGTAAAATTGAATGCTTTTTATGTACAATAAACCTACCAATGTGGATTAATTTTAATATAGAATAAATAGAAAATTGGCTCCTGGAGCACCGAAATGTAAAAATACGCATGAGAGATCAAACATTTTTTTTTTTGGGCAAAGAGTTACTACCAGGACCGGCTCGAGGGTTTCAGCCCCGTGTATGCAAAGCTAGAACTAAATGAGTGAATAGTACTAAAATCTCCGCACACTTTCCACTTTTATTTCGCATTTTCTAGTGACTATACTGTAAATGACTAAGTAAATATGTTTATACTGAAAATCACACGATAATACTGTAACAAAAAATCGCTTTAATAATTTTTACTTTATTTTTATTTCGCAATTCGGTTGATAAATATGTTTTTTGAAATTAGCAAATTCTACATTCAGACAATTTTGTGCATAGTGCAATTTTGTAGTAC
The DNA here is from genome assembly GCA_031772345.1 of Himalopsyche anomala. Lineage (NCBI taxonomy): Eukaryota > Metazoa > Arthropoda > Insecta > Trichoptera > Rhyacophilidae > Himalopsyche > Himalopsyche anomala. The sequence goes on from CM062839.1 coordinate 16,358,406, forward strand.
CCGTAGTAAAATTTGTAAGAATATTATTTTATAATTATTTAGAGCAAATTTACGTCTTGAGGAGGTTTTTTTTATTATTTTACGGTCAATTATTTTACAAAATGTATTTAATCTTTTGCAGGTTATTTGGTCGGTCGCGTCTCCATGAAACATGAGTACCTATTGAAAAATTATAGACACTTCAATGGCTTATATGGTTTAGTGCCAAATTATCAGAATCAGGATGTTGCTGAAAAACTTAATAAACTTTCATTGGCTGTGCAAAGTATAATGGATACTTCCGATTCACTTATTCAATTTGATAATTCATCTAATATAATTCGAAACAATTTAGAAAAATTCACATGTGTAAAAAATCCAAGGACTTACGAAAAAGCCTACCAGGCTTTTAATATCCTAGTAAATGATACGGGCACAAAAACCCTAATAAGTTCATTTATTAAAGATACTGTAATCGATGATATTGAATTTCTAATCGAATGTATTAATAATAAAAGACTGAGCCTAGTATATCTAACTTAATACGTTTACATTTTTATAAATAAACATATTCATAAAAGAAGTGCGATGTCTTTCATTTTTAACATTCATATATGAAGGAAATTCGTAGAATAAATTTAAAGAACGACGTTCGTAATAACACATTTCTTCTAACATTTGAATTAGTGCGCCGAAGAAAATAACTTTTGTCGGCTTGTAGACAGTTGCACGCTAGGTATATTATCTATGACTGTGGTCACGTGGCCACGTACCTAAGTACTACTTGCTTTTACAACAAGTGAGTCTCAAATGTCGCGTCTACAATTAAACCATTTCGCGACAAATTATCACAAAGTAAAAAAATAAAGATAAGTGTTTGATTATCGACTGCAAAAAAACAATTCCATGAATTTGGTTTGTTTACCCAGTAGTCTAAGCCACGTAGGTACGCAAATTATCATTTAAATCAAGAATAAAATCAAGGTAATATAAATTTTATTTAATCTTTATTTTTTAAATCAAATAATAAAACTGTATTGTAACGAAAACAGTTTTTAATATTTTTCAATTAATTCAATTGAATATCTAAATACTAAATCTAAGACAGAAAATGTAAATTATCGTAACTTATAATAGACTACAATAAAGTGACCATAAGCAAATTGCAATCTTACCCCTTCCCTTAGCATCTGAATCGAGGACGCCCGGAATCGCCATTTTGCAAGCCAATTGTCGCCCGCCATTAGCATCATCCGAAGAAACATTTCGCAGTCGCTTTGAATTTTCTCTGTTCTACAAAAATGGTGCAGGTAAGTTGCATTTTTCTCAATTTATTTATTCTTAGTGTTGATAAGACGGTGTTGTGATTATTTAAATATCGATTTTCAGCAAACCAAGGTATTCATCGGCAGTTTGCCCTTGGGCTCGAAGCCGGAGGATTTACGCCGCATGTTTGAGCGTTACGGCGTCGTTACCGAGTGCGACGTTATGAACAGGTGCGGATTCGTCCACATGCAGACCGAAGAAATGGCCTCCGACGCGATCAGAGGACTCAATAATTCATCTTTCAACGGCGGCGTCATCACCGTTGAGCGCGGTCGCATCAAGGAGCGCGGAGGCCGACCGAGCGGACCGCCCAGGGGAGGAATGGAAAGAGGCGGCGGTCCTGGTGGGATGAGGAACGGGATGGGAATGGGTATGGGTGGTGGCGGCGGCGGCGGCGGCGGTGGTATGCGCAACGGAATGGGCGTCGGAGCGCCAAGGAGGCCCGGCGGCGGCGGTCCGATGAGGGGACCCCCGATGGGCGGCGCTAGAGATGGCGGGGCTCCTTACATGAGGGATTCGAGACCTCCGATGGGCGACATGGGAGGCCGTGGTCCAATGGGCGGAATGGGAATGCGCAACGGCGGAGGTGGCGGTTATGACCGCGGAATGGATCGGCGCGGAGGAAACGGCTATCCTGATGATCGCCTTGGCTTCTCCGGCGAAGACAGACGAGGCTTTGCGCTGATGGACAACCGCGGGATGGGAGGCAACTTCGGCGGTGGCGGTGGAGGAGGAAACATGTATCCCGAAGAAAGGCGCGGCGGATATCCTATGGATGAGAGGAGAGGCGGAGGCATGTTTCCCGACGAGAGAAGAGGCGGCGGAGGAGGAGGTATGTTCCCCGAAGACAGACAGAACATGATGATGGACAGACGCAGTGGAGGCATGCGTCCCCCTCCCATGCCGATGCCACCTTCCTTCGAGAGAGGAGCTCCACGCGGTAATCCCATGGCAAATGGTGACATGTTCAGCCGCAGATCACCCCCACCAATGTAAGTAAATTTCTCCTGTTTCTTTAGTTGGAGCGGCTTACCTTCACGACTTGATAGGACTCGGCCCCCAATTTCAGTTATGATAATTCTAGTCCAAATTCACCAGTCAAGGCCTTAGCTATTAGTTGAATGAAATAAATAGTCTTATTTGAGTCATTAGTTAAGAGTACAAATTCATGGTCAATTTTTTGCTCGTAATAAAATTTTATTTCATTTCTGTAAATCTTAACAAATGGTGAAGTTATGGGTATATTGGACATTGCATTAAATTTATTTATTTTTGTACGTAAATACATGCATTCTATATTGTTTATTGATAGTGTTTTGCTTCAATATTCTAAATATTTTACCTTCGCAACAGGTGCCTGACGTGAATTTTGATAAATTTAAACACTATCTAGTTCTTCTAACCTTAAAAATTGTTAGGCGATTTAGCGTTTTACGTTTAAGAAAGCGGAAACAATTTTTAGAATCTGATAATTGATCAAACTGGTATTTACTTGATAGAGCTAAAAATAATAATAAAGCCATTTCAGTTTCACCCCATCATTGGAAGTAGTGTTGGATGTGTGATTTCTGCATTATGAAGCTAATAAGCGCGGCACTAGTGGCTAGCTCGCAACTGAGTGAAAAAGTTACACAGTAACCGGCTTAACACTGGTACGCAGTTATGTGGCGTCAAATCACTTAACTGCATGTGACTGCACCCTGGTGTACAACCTATTATAGTCAATAGCCATAAAAGATAACTTAATATATATTTTTTTCTTTTAGGAGGGGTGGAGCCGGTTTTGGAGATAGAGATCCCTATAATCAGCAATTCCCACCTTTGGGACGGTAAGTTTTCTGCACTTATATTCTCATCCCTCACTGTAACCACATTTGATAGATTATCTTTTGATGAACTCCGCAATGTTCGCTCAAGTCTGCGATGTTTTGACCGAAGCACCGTGCGGTGTTGTAATTAATCAACGCTTTGCGTAAACACAACTTACAGTCGAGGATCAAAATTTGTTTCTTAAACTGCAAGCCTTGAGGAAACACGTCTCGTTGCGTTTGCATATGCAAATCTGGCAGATGATCGAACGGCACGGAGCGCACGTTGTTAATTCGTCACTGAATTATCGGAAGCAACCTATCTAGGCAGGAAAATTCATGCATAATTTGTTAAATCCGTTTTGCAATTCTCTTAAAAGCGGATGACGACCGAACCTTCTGTTTCCCTTTTAAATAGCTCATAAGTTATCGACCTGCGGATGTGGCCGCTCGATTGGGCGATCAATCGTTCGGCCACCGACGGGGGCGGCGAGCACGACGGACTACTGCAATTGGGTTTTTGCTGATTTATGTTTAGTGTCGGCGGCGGCGGACCTCGCGGAGGTCGCGACATCGGAATGGGACCGCGCAGATACTAGGCCGCAGCGGACTCAGACGTTTCACATCTACCTCCGAGTCCTAGACCGTAGTTAGACGCGTTCTGTTAGAAGACCTCCATCACGGCAACCGCCGCGCACGCAGATCCCGTTTTCCCTCGAACGTTGAGTCCAGACGGGACTACTGTCGGCGTTAGGATAATTTTATGTATTTTTTTATTGTGACGTTTCAACCGGGAGACGACCGTCATCGGCGGCCAAATTACATTTAGACGGCACGTGCTCGAGTGCGAGAATAAGTTACGAGACAATTGTGGTTAAGTTGCAATGTTTAGTTGACACATAATCAAATAGTAAATTAAAAATACTAGCGGTAATGATAACTCTTAGATGATATTAATTGTAAGGCGACCCTGACGGATCAGTCGGCCGCGTCCAGACTGCAGTCGAGGACAATCCGTTTCTTGTATTGTAAAACTTGATAGATCTAAATAAAATATTTTTAAAACAGTACCTGAATTTTGTTTAACGATCTAACCAGAGTTTCGATACGAAACTGTCTGCATCGACGTTGATTCCCGTTTGATGCTCTGTATATTTTTATGCTCGACATTCGCATCAAATAGGAAAGCGCGAATGCTCATTCCGTATTTGTAACATTTTTGTTAAATATGTAATTCAGTTCTACATCATCGTGTCAGACGTATATTGTGTCTGGTCATTTTATACGTAAAATTTTTGCATTATAACACGTTATACTTGGTTAGCCACAAAATTTATGACAATTATTAAATGTATTTGACAAAATAATTAAAATTTAATTCATACAACATTGATTTCTTATTATTTACAACTTTATCCCTCGACAGCCGCGTGGTAGGGCTCCGTCGCTCGACACTTCTTAACTACCATCAAATTTTGCTTAAATCTTTGGTGCTGAAATACTTGCATCAAAGCTTTTCAACCCAGGTTACATCAAACTAATATCAATTTGTCTTTCTATATTTGTATTATTGAACTCCTTCCATTTGGAATTTTTCCAGACCAAATATGGCCAACATAAATAAATACTCTGTTAGAATATGTAATGGAAAATATGCATGGCAAACAACTATTTTGGGTGCAATGTTTTTGAACAGTTAAATCTGTACCCGTCATGAAACAATTTACCGAGGGCATAAATTTTGTACTCTAATTGACTTCAGTCATTTCTTTCACTTGAGTGCGAGGATTTCAACAATGTGCACGATTGAAAGTGTTGGATGCAAGATAATCTAGATGTTATAAAACAATGTGAAATAAATATATATAAAAAATTATAAATGATATATGTAGTTTAAATCTTAAACAGACAATTGATGGTAAAATTATTTTTTTTGAGCACTTATGGGAAATTTATTGTATTGAATTGGCTTTTGCCCTCATCGTTTCAATTAATTGCGCCTTGAATTGAACCTTGGAGACTAGATTTATTATGTCACATTTCTATACTGAAATACAAATGTTATCTGCAACAAACTTCTGTTTGTGTCAGAACAGTTTTTCTTATCATAAGTTTACTTTCTTTTATCGATATCTTGTGAAATATCCTAGTTAATCTAACGGTCGTTTCATGTCAAATCTTGACAATTTTAATGTAAATTTTTCACCGAAAGTATTATAGGGAATTTTTATATTAGGTTAATTAATTCCATTTTTCCTACTGATTTGATGCAGAATTATTATTTCCAGTTTATAAATCTTACATCATGCCACAAGTGACCTATAACGACTACGATTAAATATATTAAAAGACTAGTGTATGCAGACACTGCACATTTTACAATTAATGTCAATAATATTATATAAGCAAGCAAGTGTATATCTGCACTTAAAATAACAATTTTTGTTGCATATGTAATGTTCAGTAGTTTGTGAATGTCATCAATTTTCCCATCTGGAAATGAAGTGTCTAAAGATTTTGAGACACGCTTGACCTCTACGAGCTATATTGTTTACAAATGAGACGATACTGACATTGAATGAGATTTTGGCAAAGGATCGATTTGAAAAAAATACAGTACAAGCGACAGCGTAAGTTGAAAATCATTTGGAGTGGTCTGCAACTATATTTAAATTGCATAAGCACACGGAAGGCGGTTTTTGCGGCAAGACGCATTTAAACGTATCTCCGGCGGAACGTAATGCGGCAAACGAAGATGGCGACGCCTTTAACCAAAGCTGAAGCGGCTACCGGCACGCAGTTGCGTTAACACGATCGTTCAAAACTGCCTACGTCTCAAGAACACGTATCCTTGTCTTTATGACGAATCAATCGTAAGTAGCCCAGACTGCTATGTCTCGACAGTGTTTTAGTTGCGTTATAATAGTCCTGGGCATTCACAATTATTGCTAGAAATTCGGTATCAAAACTTTGTAGTGCATGCTCGGTGCAGTTTGATAAAATGAAATAATAACGCTTTATCGAAAGCCATTTTAATTGTTCACAACTATTTTCATTTTACCCGTATGGTGTTGACAGGCGTAAATCGCAGATAATTGTCTATCACGTACCTCAATTCGACACATATGAACGCCCCCACCGAGGGAACGGTTGTGAGATGGCACATTTAAGAATGCTTGTCGACTTTCACATAAAACATGTCATTTTCTACTGGCTTTACTTCAAATTATAGTCCATTACTTAGCTTTCCAATCTTAAGCTCCAAATCCTTTTAATTTATCTGGAATTATTTAATAGTATGTCTGCACGTTTGATCACGGTCACCTCTGCCAACTGCCTTATTGATACTTCAAAACTTTTTGATAATCAATTCAATAAATATGCATATTTTATACCTGACTAAATTTAGAAAGCGGGGAAGTAATCAAACGTGTGGAATTTATCATGTCTGCTTTACAATTTTTATTAATATTTATATTTTTTCACAGCATTTCTGGCGGCTGATGAGCAATGCAATCTTTTAAAACATGGAAAAACATATGGCCGTATGAGCCCCTGTGTTGATGTCTTTTCAGATAAAATGACATGGACGAAAATCCCTAAGAAGGATGTGGTGAGAAATTTGCGCCAAGTTCCGCACAAAGAATTAATGAATGCATTCGTTCGTAATCTGTCACATTACACAAGATGGTTGATTCAAAAGTGAATTGTGATCAAATGAAAACAGAATATGAAAATAAAATGTTTTGTTACCTAACAACTTCTTTTATTTTATAAAAAAAACCTTTACTTCTGTTGCCCCAAAAATATTGTTCTAGTTGGCTTTATGCCAGAATACACAAAATCTAAAGACACTGGGCACTCGTTAGATTTGCAATTACAGAAATTTCTTGATTAAAGTACTGTTTCACGTAAATATTTTTCTCTCGGTATTCAATTACGAAGTTGGTGCATATTATGTATTACGATTGTACAATTATTGTAAGAAAACTCGTGTATGTATAATTATTATTTTTAATAATTATAAGCTCATGTGGGATGAAAAAATAATTCACATTATTTATTTATTAAAAATATCAATGTCACTTTGTAAGAGTAAATTTTAGTTGCAGAAATCCAACATTTCAATCACAAGTCGAGAAGAAAATATAACACGTCGTGAAGTAGAATTGGTTTTATTGAGTAAGACTGCACAGAAACAAAAAAAAAACGATACTGTTGATAAATGTACATAATTACTCCACACAAGATATGCCTAGTTAAAAACATGAAATTAAATTACACAAGATTTTTTTAAAACTTACAAAAGACAAATTGCTAAATCAGTCAAAACGACATGTCATGAATATTCTGAAAGTATTTTGCATAAATATGATATGACTAATTGTAAATATTTTTTTTTTATCTATGTCCGCTCCCAATGTGGAGCTTATGACCTAATGGAGGTATCTCAACAGAAGCTGTATTGTAAATATACAAATTTATATTCATTTCTTTTCTAATTGATGACAAACAATATATTTAAAATACTCAATACTTGCAAAGCCACACTTGATGATAATTTGAAATGGAAAGAATGTACCTATAGCATGGGTTCCCAACCTGTAGGTCGCTACGGGTTTTCTGGGGGTTTCCAACGTTTTTAGATTTGAACAAAACTAAAATTACCTTATTGAAAAAAATGCCTTTTTCAATTGTAGTGGGGCCGCGGGTCACATGGCTTTTATAAAAAGGTTGGGAACCTATGCTCTAGGGCTGAGTTTTTTCAATACAAATTAAAAGCTTTCTGGGAGCATATTTGGGTCCTACACTAAAGCTAAAAAAAGGTATTTTTCATAGTTGAGATGATAAAATTTGCCTTAAAAAGTCTTTTGAAAATAAAATCTGCTAATAGTATTTAAGCTTGGCTAGCTGTTGCTCAACTTCAGCAACGTAGGCTTCTGGAATTTTTTGTTGTCTCATCTCTTCAACTTTCTGCTTGATAATATTCTTCTCGAGTTGATCTTGGCGTTCACCTTCTAATTTGAGTGCCATTCCTTCATTGGTCATCTTTTGCCGCAGGTCGATTCTAAAGAAATAAACATTTTTGATGGATGTAAATAATAATAAAAAAACAACCAACTGGTTCATGAAATAAAACCTTCAGTAATTTTACTCGATATATGAACATAACACTTGCCTCTCTCTTTCTTTTTCATTGATTTGTTTTATGATAACCTTGCGATGTTTTTCAACTGCCTCTTGCCGTGTCTTTTTCATCTAAGAAAAACAAAATCATGAATCTTTCTCTAATTATATGTAGAATATCTAATTAAGTTACAGTACTTCATAAAGAATTTTTCAAAATATTTATAAAATACACGGAAAAATTGTAAGAAATCTACAAAATATGTATGTGTAGGAAAAGAAAAGCGGGTTGAGTATTAAAAATCAGTTGAAGATGCCATAATAACTACAATACATATGGGCTCTAAGGGGACAAGTCAAATCAGCTATGGATCCTATAAATTATCTAATACATAATTTTGGGTATGTGTCAGATTTGATTTTACCAGAACTGTTGAATCATTAAAAAAAACTGCGACACTGACTCCAATTTAAATAAAATACAAATTTTTGTGTATAGTTATTGTATTGTATATTTTTTAATATCTATTAAAATGTATAACTGCGTTATAATTTTGATAATAAAAAGGTGTTTTTTCCAAAACCATTCCACCCAAAACACCATGACTCCAATTCCACATCTCGATGATTTTTAGATATAAAATTATTCTAAAATTTACCCACCTTTTCTTCTTTTATAATATCTTCTTTGTTCTGCTTCACAACGGAATTGAAAATGTCTTCATCTCTTGAGATTTCTAATGCTATTTGTTTATGAATGTCTGCAATCTAAATACAAGAATATTTAATAAAGGAGGTACACCTAAAAATTACTCTTTTTCAAAATTGCTATGTCCAATTTAATGGACCTATCTTAATTACCTATGTTCACTTCATCTTTTTGTGCATGGAACATACATCATATTTAAAAAGAGGATGGATGTATTTCTTCATCCATTTCCACTTCCTATGTACAAAATTGGGATAAGTGTCATCAAATGATATGACTAGTATTGATTAGATCTCAAATTTACGAAATCCTTCAGAATAATGGTGAATCATATCCATGTTTTCTTTTATTGATTGAATCTTTGAATGTATATAAAAAATTGTTGAATATATACAGTGAAAACATTCGCAAATTTTACAGTAAGTTTTTAACATTAAATCTAAATATCTCAGGATTGTTATTGATGTATTGATCCATATTTATTCTGACCCACCCATATAGGGAAGATTGAAGTTAGGTAAGGATTTAGTAGTTCCATTCGCAGTTTAGATAGAGGATCAACGGAAAATATCAAAAACATCTTGCCTTTGAATACAAATATGGTAAAATGCTTTCAGTTGCATTTTACTCAACCCTGCAATTTGGTTTGTATATTAAAATAGTGTTATAATAAATGTTAGATTAAGGTGGTGTTCACTGACAATTCTTAGTGGAATAAATTTAAAAACGACAACTCATTTCGTTCATTATGAACATTATCATCAGAACCTGATCCTGATCTTAAATGAAACATTTGAAATAACTACAAAAAAGTATTATTTTTTTAGGATTGTATACCTTTGATTATATTGCGTATATGTATGACAAAGTATTTTGTCGTCTAATATCTGTTGCCATTCTCACATCTAAGTGATTCTGGCAGTCACATTTTTTCTATTATTTGTTGTAACTGAACAAAAACATTTTACATACATTTTAAAAACAATAACATAATATTGCACTTAAAAATCTTTTTCGGCTCAATTCTCTTCCAGGAATCAACATCAGTAGAGAACCATGTGTCCACACATGAATGCAATAAGATATCTAAGCCCGAATTGGATTAATTAATTAATTATTAATAATTAATATTCTTCCCAGATTGACTCATAACAATGTTTTTGTATTTTTGTGTGAAGAGTAAATATAAAAAACCTAATTTAATACAAACAACTTGGCTACTGGTTGGGTACATTGAGTAAAATCTGCATTGGTTGTAACAAACCTGTTTTTCTCTGGCTTGTTTAAGTAATATCATATCATTTTGTTTTTTCAATGCGATTTCTCTTTCTTTTTTCCTGTACTCACGCTCCACGTCCTCTTGTATTTTTAAGTTTCTGATACGTTCAAATTCTTCCTGCATATCTTTCTCGGCCTTTGAATAGAATAAATTAGATTGATTAAGACAAATTTCTGATACAGATTCAAGTCGTAAGATATACTAAACTCAAACATAAGTTATAATATCCATTAAACATATAAATTAATGCCCCAAGTTGACAGATTCAGACCAATAATTACAATAGCAATCATATTATTAACCTTTTGCGCTTTGGCTATAGTGTATATACCCTTTTCTTTAGCAAATTTAGCAGCTCGTGCATCGGCCCTGATTTTGGAGTCACGGTCATGCTTTTGCTTCATAAAATTTTGAATTCTCTCGTTCATAATTTTTTCCTCCTCTTCTCGCATTTGTTTGAAATACCTCAATTCATCATTGCCTGAAAAGCAATTAAGATACAATTTTTTTTTTGATCATGTACAAAATATACAAAAATGCAATTCAGTGGAAAATGAACATTGAAATCATCCATTAAATCTATAAGTAAGTAAAGTGCTGTGTGCAAATGGGAATATCTTTCTTGAAAACTCACATTTATCGAGAAGTTCTTTCAACTTTTTAGAAGTTTCTTGCTTCATTTTGAATTGTTCCATTTCATCTAAATGCACAGCAATACCGGCTTGATTGAGTCTAGCGCTCTCTTTGCGTATTCGTTCAGCTTCGAGCAATTTGGCTCGTTCGTTTTCGGCAATTTGCCGCTTAATGCTTTCAATATTTATCAATTTTCGAGCCCTTTGCTCTTCGTAAATTTTCTCCTCTTTTTCTAAAGAAGCAATACGATATTCTTCCATCATCACATCTAGTCTAAGTAAAAGAATTTTCAGTTAATTTTATGATGTAAATATTCAATTCATTGTTATTTTAAGTAAAGTTCTTTGAACGAACGAAGTGATTGTATTTCCAATTGAAGTGTTTATAAATAAATCAAATTACTTAAGCAATTAACCTTTGTTCCTCCTCCTTCAGTTCTTTTTTGATCAAAGCTTTTTCTGAAACTTGAGCATCTCGAATAGCATGACATTTTGAAGCCAGAATTAATTGATTTGCTATTCGTGGCCCTTGAAACTCTTCATTTTTGAGATCTGTAATGAATGTCTGAACAATTAAATTTGATTATTTCAAACTTTTTACATTTCCAAAAATTGTGTCACCCGGGTTTCACCTTTAATTATATTCAGACATTCAAGTGCATGGTGAATTCATTCAAATTTGATATTTAAATTCCTTTAGACACTCTTAGCTGATATCTGAATAATTGATTGTATAGACTGTAAAGAACTTCAGTAGATTCTCCATCTATCTTTTACCAACGGGTCAAAAAATAAAAAAATGGTGAGAATAAATTCAATAATAATTGTATACAAATATTTTATATTTATAAATTCTCAACAGCTATAACATTCATGACTTACTGTATTTATTTTATGATGATAATTCATATTCTATAAGATTAAGGAATATAATATATGTACAGTGGCGGATTAAGCATACGAGAGGCCCCAGGCGCAATAAAATTTGGAAGCCCTGTTTTTCTAATAAGATAAGAACATCAAAATATTTCATGTAAAATAGTAAATATATATTAAAATGTGAAGAAAGAGTATATTGGTTTTATAATTTAAGCCATTTTTGAGGCCCCTTAGATTCGGAGGCCCCAAGCAGTCGCCTCATGCGCTTATAGGATAATCCGCCACTGTATGTGTATAGCACATATTATTCTAAGATAACTGGGTAAGCTTGTGTAGTCTAAGCATTGGCGGATCCAAGGGGGGGGCCATGGCCCCCCCCTGAGGAGATTTTTTTTCCTCATTTTTCTACTTTATTAAAACTTTATTGTGAAATGGGATCATTAATTGTTTAGTTTACGATGTTTTATAGAATACATACTTGATTATGTATTGACTACTTTTATATAGATATATTATTTTTAAATCATCTATTTTTTAATGTATTATCTTTTTATGATGTTTATTTTCGAATTGAATGGCCCCCTCCTTGGACAATTTCTGGATCCGCCAATGAGTCTAAGACTTCTATGTAAAAGAAAAACCCAAAAGAAAAATGTATTCTATTAGTGAATACAATTATTGTCATAAATATCGATGACTCAGTGCCATAAATATCCAAATAGGGATTAGAAGTTGTACAGTAATGACTAGAGAAAAATTGTTTTTATTGTAGAATCAATTATATTTTTTTTCCGCAATATTGATAATTCAAGGTGCTCTGTAGAAATTTTGTGTCACTGCACGAAAACAACTCATAAGGTCTAGGTTCTACATTACAATTTTTTTGGATTGATCATATCAAATATTCCACTGGTCATAGAACATCTAACCTGCTGCGCGTCTCAAGGTATTAGCTGATTGATCTGGTCTTTTTGTGTCAAAGTCAATACTCTCTCTTACGCCTGGTTGAGTTTGTTGCTGATCTTTCAGCATCTGTATACGAAGTTCGCTTTCTTCAACTCTTTGCTTTGCATCTTCTTCAGCTAATTTGGCTGCATTTAAACGATCTTCTATAGACGTTACCTAATTGAGACATTTAAAATTAACATAATAAATTATTCATTTTTATTTGTTAATGCAGTGATCAACAAATTTCATTAATTGGTGATGATTTTATTTCCATAAATTTTTTCAATCAAAAAAATAATAAAAATTATATTTACATTTCACAATACATATAATATATATTTTCAGTAAGGATGTGTAAACAAATTGAAAAATAAATAAATAAATTTTAAAACAGAACATGAACGCAAATGATAAAAGAGGAAACAATATCTCCACAGTATTTATTGTTAGTTGCCTTTTTACCTTAGCTTGTTGTTTCAGTCTGTCATATTCACTTTTAGGCCAAATAGCTGGATACAGAATTTTTTCCTTGCTGGGAACAATCATTTTTCGCCATTTACCATTCTGTGGTACTTCAATAACCTCCTTTCCGTCATAAGCATTTATCTTCTTTTTATGAATTGGTCGATTATCTTTTGGAAATTTCAAATTGCACTGTGATGGACTGAATGAATAAAATATAAAACAATTATTTACCGTTAGGAAAAAGTATTTTTACCACTTAAAGAGGAACACAATCATGATTTAATATAGCATTGTAAATATTATGAGTAGTATTTTGTTGATGATTTTTACCAGTTTTAAGAATACAGACCGTTAAATTTGTTAATACCACACTTAAAAAATGTGAAGTGTATTTCCTAGCTATGTGTATTCGTCAAACTTGACTTTAATTTTGCGCATATGGTAAAGTATAAAATATTATTTAATATTATCACAAATTGCAGATGTGAAGAAAGTGATTCGCCAACTACTAGTCATGTCGTGGCCTATCCTTTCTATCCATACTACTCTCTTCGAAAAGGAGACTTTGAGCGACTAAGTAACATCTTATAGAAAAAATTCCCTCGACATAGCTCCATTTAAAGGCCATATGCTTCACATTGGGAGCGGACATGGATTAAAAAGAAAAATCTTACCGATGTAATGTGTAACATCCTGGTTCAATTGTTTCTCTTTCATATTTTAACTTTAACCTATCTAATTTGGCGGTATTAGGCATGGTATGTATATTATATATTTTAATATAGAATTTACACCAGAGAATTTAAATTATGATAAAAGATGTAGCAATTTCGTTGGAATATTATATAGATTAAATAAGTCACTGTCGCTATGCATGACTGACGCCAGTTTTGTTTTATTGTTACTATGGTGTGAATAGTAGAAGTGCTATATTTGTTACCATGGTTATATTAGATTGATTTTCTTGATCCACTTTAAAAACTTTTATGCTGTTAAGCAGATAATCTTGCTTGTAAATGGAGGCTCAAATAGTAATTCAAATAATTGACAGGAAGGTGATTATTTCGAAAGAACTTTAAACCAAGTCATAAAGGACAGCTAGAAGACTTTCCACTCAAGGGTGTGACAGCAGAGAATGAAGAGAGTTAGGAGTTCTGGTTTTTTATAGGTAGGGCTAATAATATTCACACATAATATACTCATCACTCTCTTTGAAAAGTCAATTTCAAACTTAAATTTGAGATCAAGACATGGGCTTTAGTGATGTCCTCTATATCTCGTATGATCTTCGAATTTAAATTATTTGGCAAACAGTGATGAAAATTTATATTTTCAGAAGAATTTTCACATTTATATAAGAATTCTACATATTAAAATGATACAATAATGCTAGATGCGCCCAATGATGTGGTGTTGCATCAGTGGGAATCCCGGAATTGAAATTTCAGAATTCAAACTGTAATCTCAAAATTTAAAAGAGGTTTGTGGTTTGTGTATGTTGTTATTCAACTGGTTGAATAAAGTGTACTTTTCTTATCAAGTAAAAGAACATTAAATTGATATTATGGTAAACGCAGTTAGTTGAAAGGTACGCCAAAGGATAAAAAAAAAATGGTTTTTTGAATGAGCACTCCAATATTATAGCGATATCTCATTTTTTTCTTAAAATTGAATTTGGGCATCTTTGACCCTAAACTCCTCGAATAATCTATTGAACATAGCATCGTTGCTTTGAAACCAACATTTTTGAACTCATTAAATAGTGGAGATTTTTTTTACTATGCCGGGGCGTTTTATCAAACAGTAAAAATAAAAATCAAGGATGAGGTATTTAAAAAAAATAAAATCCATTAAGTAAATATATGTTTGTAATTGAATAAAAATAAGTCCGTGAGTAATGCTATTAAAAGCCGTTTCATATTTACAATACTGAAATCTAATCCACATAAATTGATGAGAAAGATTGTTATGATATATTTAACGAAAATAGATTTCATTTTTAGGGCGCATTTCAGAGGTCATTAATATTAAAAAATTCAAACTTACAGTAGTTGTAAAATGGAGAATTATAATAATTGTAAGTACCGCCTAATTATTTTTTTGAATATTATTTTATCACAATACATTGTACAGAATATGACATTGGAAGGTAAAAATGAATACACTTGTGTGATTCAATAGACACTGAGCTCTCTTTTTAAACGGTTCTGAACAGACACGGTGCTACATTGGAAAGGTTTATTCCTGGAAATGTAAACATTTGGAAAAAAAATACTACCCAGACTGTGGATATTTCAAGTGATGAAAGCGTTGTCGTACCAAATATGCGTGTTCATCTATTGTCTGAAAGTGATAGTGAATTATCTGAAAGAAGGAAACTTATCCACCATATTTTTTATTTTAGTATACTTTTTTACATGGTATTATACCGTATAAAAAGACAGTTTAGTGAATGTATGTCTCTTATCATCGTTGAGTCGTCTCGAGTTTTAACAAATTGGACAATAACAATCTTATTTTTTTAAGTTAAGTGCAGGTTTAATGTATTTTATTCTTTTTTGTCAAACAATCGATCAATCGATTGCTTGGAGCATATCCACCGTGTAAAAAGAGAGTCCGGAGAATTTGACAATTTTTATGTTACATTATAGGGGTTCCGTTTGAATATTTGCCTAATAAACATATTCTTTTAGACGTAGACTGTATCATGTTAATGATAGGCATACATATGCCCAATCATCTACACATGTATCCGTCTGAATGCTTAAAATAGTTCTTCGCAATACATTCAATTATTTACAACTACAATATCTCACTGTAGAATAATAGATAATAATCTCACAATAGATTGAATAATTATTGTATCAGATCAAAATAAATGCAAACAGTAAAAATGAACGTAATACGGCACTGTTTTAAAATTACTATTATGCCATTAAAAAATAAAATAACTTAAGTGAAATTAAGTAAAATAACTTTGAAAAAAGTGATTACAGCAAGTAAAAACATGTTCTTAGCACATTTGATTTACCGCCATTATACAGGAGAAAGTAACAGAGTGAATAAAATAATAATCAAAACAAAAAACCCTCTAATATCGCATTTGCATTTCTAAATTAGTTTTTTAGCATCTGAGAATTTATAAATTTATATTATTTTTCAAGACAACTACTATGTTCACAAAATGTCAAATAGTTTTGTACATAGTCTATTTTAATGAAAAATGCACTGGGTCAGTTCATTTTGTATGTGTGATCCTGAAAATCATACTGTTTATGCTTGATGCAAACATATTCCAGTCATATAACATTAAGATTCTTGTAAGATGATAATTAACTAACATATGATAGCAAATGCCATTTCAATCAATTCTACTGTGTGTATTGTGTGTTTTCATTATATTTTATAATATCATTCCTTCGAGGTTTAACGGTAAACAATATTAAATATGACTATATTATTTATTATAATCTAAATTACAACTATTGCATATTGAACATAAGCTTGAGATCTTCTATCGAGAGTTTTGAAGATTGCGTCATCTTGGCACCCGTCAATACATTCTCGGCCAGGGCGAGCTTTTTGTCTTGTAATATTTTGATAGTATTCTCAACCGTCTCCACGCACATAAATCTGCAACAAAAAAATATATGAATATTGAATTCAGTCAGGCATTTACATATTCACTAAATGTTAAACGAAATAACACTGTTTTGATGACATGTAATGCGTTATTTATTATTGAAAATGAACAATACAAAACTAAAAATAAAAAAGGTTTTTTTACCAAACCTTCAAACCCGTATGACATGCACAGCAGGTGCATAAAAACCACTCCCAAGGATACACTCGCGAAAACAGTATCCTAATATATTGTTGATTTATAAAAAGCAATAGTTGTCTTGTTTATAAAGTAGTTTATTTGAATGAAATCGATGGATTTCATTAAAATTATAATAGTTATTTATGATCAAATCAATATAGTTATTTTACGATTTGTGACAGACTTACTTATAAATATGAACCGATTTCTTTTGCCCGACCCGGTAAATTCTATCTTGGGCTTGAGCTTCTAACTGCGGATTCCAATGGAGATCGAGTAACAGAAGATGATTTCCACCAATCAGATTGAGACCGACGCCACCGGCGCATAATGAAAGAAGAAGAACCTGAAAATATCAGAAATGCATTTCACAATAGAGGGTATTAGTTTATACAGAGAAAACCGTAACTTTCTCAATGCCGGTGGAGTTGTTTTCAAACTCATGAGATATTTATTGTATTAATTATTAACCCATACCTGTACATTTGATGAAGGATCATTGAATTGCTTGACAATATCCTGCCGGGCCGGAACGGGAACTTTTCCACTCAATGTTGCACATTTCACGCCATTCTTTTTTAGATTCTGTTCTACGATATCTAACATTCCAGTCCATTGGCTAACCACCACAGCTTTATCATCTGTAATAAATAAATATATTAACTACTTCAGAGGCATATATACATTATTTTTTTGATAAACACCATATGGTACTAATACAGTAACATATATCCTGTAAACAACTCTAGAAAAAAAATCTGGGTTTACAGGGTAAACAATAAATATAAAGCTGTAAATTAATAAGATAACACAAATTGTTTTTGAACTGAATATTGTAAAAATCAAAACAAAAATCGGGAATAGGTTGAACTAGAGAATTATGTTTTTCAAGGGACTGACAATGAATGCGTGATAGTGAATCAAGTCATGCCTGTGATAAGCAGCAAACATTTTTTTTCACACCGCTCAATAAATAAAATAAATGTATTGTTGGTTTTATTTCATTCCAAAGTTAACAATGTTAACACTTGATATGCGGGAAACGACAAAAGTCGTTTTTAGCGTATTGTCGGTAGAATGCGGTCACGGCATAATACGTTTTTTTATATCGTCGCTTGTTTGCGGGACACATAATATCACGGGTTTGTTTGTCGGCGTTAAATAAAATGCCGCAACTAATTAACATTAGTCCTAATTCTTTGCTAGAAAGGGTGACACATGTGTCTCGAATATTTACGCTATAATTTTTACGGCATTAGATTTTACACTTCCAGTGGTAGTAAAGTTGTAGTAATGGCGATTATATATTATAATTATTTATATAATTATAAAATATTGATAAATATGCTATTTTGATATATAGAATGTTTTGAATATTTAATGTTTATAACATGCGGAGTTGATTGATAACAAGTTTTATATTCAGCTTAGAAACATTCCTAATTTTATTTTTAATGATTAAATGTCACATGTTTTTTTTTTAATTTCAATCGAAAATATTGTTTGGTTTAGAAGTTGTGTTGATTTTAAGAATGTAATATATTTGTGCGCTAATCACTAAAAAACGCCTGCTACAGGCTTGAGTCTATTTTTGAAACGCCCGACTAAGAAGTGTTAAGACACTTTTATGTTTGATAAAAATAATAAAAGATTTTGCATTCCTTGCATTCTTTGCATTTCAATTTAACTTGTATAAATAGCACTGTTTAATTTATTTTTCTTATCAGTTGATAATGCTCGCGAGGAGCGAAACCGGTCCTGATCAAATAAATTTTAAAGTACTAACAATGTTTTATTATTTTTATTATAATGCCATTCCACCAAGTATTGACAGTGAACACTTTAAAAGTGACTTTTATGTTTGACGCAGTCCATCGATGTGGTGTCCACGAATTAGTGAAATACTTAATTTTTTAGCTAATAGAGTCACACATATTGAGTAAAAGTATATTGATAATCTTTATAATGATCAATGCACGAAAGAATAAGAGTGTAAGGCATATATGGGCAACCACCGGCCCGCCGAGTGATTTTGTCCGGCCCTGATTCATTTCGGCAAAGTATTAGAGAAAGAAATTAATATTACCAGGGAGGGATTAAATAATGGAGATGACACGAGCGCTTGCAGTGGCTCCACTCTATAAGTTCATAATCACCACCATATAAGAAATAGCAACGTGTTTTATTTAATTTGATATAATTTATTATGTTAATAATTTGGTCCGGCCCTTGACTTGGAGACAGAATGATAATTTGGCCCAAGACCTAGGAATGGTTGCCCATGCCTGGTGTAAGGTGTTAAAAATTGAAAAACGAGTTGAATATGTCAAAACGACCATATTTCATAGAAAAAGCACAGGTCATAAGCGCAAATTTTATTAGGGCTCTCCTGGAAAGTACCAGTTTTAGATGTAACACCCTTTTCCTTTCTCACATAGGTATGCTTATATTAAGTAGGTAAACTTTTACCTCTGTTTATAAATACATTCTCCTTGAGACACTGTAAAGCTGCATGTATTTTCGTACTCGTCCGATTGAGATCAAAGACGGGATTGGATGCACTTAAAACTCTGCTCATTGCCACAGACACCGATGTACCTTCGGCTTCCTCCCCTATTAATTGAGTCTGTAATACAAAATTCAATAATAGATGATTACCACAAATCATTCGTAACGTCTTCCAACTAATACGCAAGGTGTATTTTTAGCATAGTAGTAAATTATTGCAACCGTGCTGCTAATAATGCACCTAATCACCCACGGGTACATAATGTTAATTCCTATCTGGTAGTGGATACTAAACACTGTTTAAAACTTTAACTTTTAAGGTGTTTACCTTTCTTATGATAACTCCACAATTTTGTTAATATCGTAGATACAGAACTGTTCATCTATCTATTTCTTCATTATACACATTTGCATCACAATACACTGTACTAATACAATCAAAAGTGCACCCTGCTTATATTTTTCAATCAGTTAAGTGAATTCATTACTTTAATTGACACACGCGAGTTCGTGGACGAGAGAGGTTTGTTTGCAGTGATCAATAATAAATAAAATATTCCCTCACTTCTCCTCCTCCGGATTTATTTGGCTGTTCGTTTTCAAACTCTTCCAGGTTCATCTTCGCCAACTCGCTGAGCAAGTCCGATTCGGGATCGCAGTTTCCCTCCGATCGGTCTAAGTTTCCCTCGTACTGTTCATCGTCTAACATAGCGTGAATGAGACCCGCATGGCAACAAATCTGCCGTAACCGCAACAACAGTACTAGGATTTCGTGAGACTTCACTGGCTTTACACCTAAAATAATAAAAAAAAAAAAACTTCTTCATAGACTTATTAGATCAGTGAACTGTAAAAGCGGTGAAGCAACATTTTTTCTATTACGTTAATATGAAATCATTTATGTAACGTAAGCAATCTAACAACTTGGATACATTTCTTATTCGTTTATCAAAAGCAAATATCTGCTTGTATACAAACAGGTTCAGATTTATTTTTCATCAGTTTTTACCACAAGACTGTGGAGCAGAATCGATCTTCATGTCGCTTTAAAAAAGATATTATAAAGGAATTTTAGTATCATCTTGTATAATTTTAGTAACAACTTGAAATTTTTGACGAATTGAACAACAATTGTTCATACATACCATGCAATGCCACCATTTTTTTGTGCATTTTATAATACGCTCCGTTCGGATCGTCAATTTTTTCTGTGCTGGTTTCCATGCCGTTCTGCTTTTGAGCTCGCTGATGGAGAAACTGACCAAACAAGTTTTTGGAAAACACCAACACCTGAAAAAACAAATTAGATTTTAGCACGCTTGTTTTTGGCATGTCTACAACACAGATGATAAATTATTACATCAGAGCTCGGAAGAGCAGCCATATTATGCCTGCTTTTCATTGATATTAATTTTTACCTTTTGATAAACATTCATTTCCTCCCGCGATAGTTTGACATCGATGCAGTGAATGGTTTTTTGGGGCAAACATTGCAGGCTGTTGTCGTCTTGTAATTGCTGCTTTGTTCTTCGCAAAAGAAGGGTTTTCATTATAGCAGAGAGCCTCTCCTGGCCGCCGGTCGATTTGTTGTCAATCCATTTCTTCCACAGCTAGCAAAGTAATTAAAATAATTTAAATGATATCATTTATATTGGACGTAGAAAACAGGCGAATGAGATTTCTACCTATGTGATATATTTTCTGCAAAATTATAGCACAATATAATCCAAGTGAATAAAAAGTTCAAATCTTTGTTAATGGATCATTACCGTAAAACCTCGATATAACGGACTAACGCGAGCGAGGAAGTGTCCGTTAAAGCTGAAAGTCTATTATGTAAAAGTTTTCCGAATGCGCCTACGTATTAATAAAATAAACGGCACAATTATCTGGTAGGAATGAAAACTTTAACTAAAAAAAAATTAAATAGACATCAACTATCATTTTTTCGCAAAATACATTTTATTTGTATGCAAGTATGAACTAAAAAAAAATCCTGTTTATTCAACCAGATATTTCATCCCTTATATCCAAAGTTAGCTATATCGAGATCCAACTGCATTCAGTATATATTTTTGATGTCAGCTTTATTTTTACAGAGACTTACAGTAATATTTGAAATATTTAGAAAAAACAAAAGAAACTCACAATGATGTCGTCAAATGGCGAACATCGTAAAAATTTGAGTAACGCGAAGAGATCGAGATCCTTGTTGTGTACGGGCGTTCCCGTCAGGCACCATCTGGACCGAGACTTCAACTTGAAGACAGCACGGGCGGTCACCGACTTGTGGTTGCGGACCGTGTGAGCCTCATCTAATATTACCCGAGTCCACCGCACTCGCAATAGAGTACCCGTCTGCAAATGAATAATATTTTTTTTTTTGGAAAAAAATGACATGGTCAACTTTACATGTGACATTTTGTCCTTTAACCTTTTGAGGAGTGAGTAAATTTTTACTAAATTTGGCTTATATTTTATTTTATCCTGCGAGGGTTGCATTTTATTCAACAAGCCTTATTTCAAGACAATTAACAAGAATTTATAATGAGAATAAATTGTTCAAAGCCATTCGTTTTAAAATTACAAATATTTTTATTTTATTACCTTTTCTAGTTCTCGCTGCACTAAATTGTATGTGGTTATGACTACATCGTTTTGTGCAAGACGATTCGCTTTCGTCTCTCTTTTCAAACCGTGATGAATCAGCACTTTAAGGATATTCTTTTTGCAATGGTTCATTATCTCCCCGTGCCATTGACTGAGCAAGGACGCTGGACAAATAACCAAAGTTCCACCCGTTGGATCTGTCGACACATAACATGAGCAATTGACAATATGTTCAATATTCTAACATGAGATTTAGTGAATGATTTTTTAATTTGTGCAGTCAATGAATAAGCACATTTTTTAATATTAGTGTTAACCAAATTGTTAATTAACGACTTCTTACAGCGAACCGACGATATGACAATTCCGGGTTACTGCAGCCCTGGATTTAGATTTACTGAGTCAAATGTGCGAGATATGCGTTTGCGATAAAAGATTTTGCAAAAATACAATAAAAAATAGTTCCTCAATCAATTGACAATACATACATTTTCGACTGTCATTATCGTCATCATCATCTTGATCATCTTGATCATCTTCGTCATCCGGATCATCTATGCCCTCTTCCTTGGAGTGTACAATCAATGATATCATTGTAAGCGTCTTACCGAGGCCCATATCGTCAGCTGAAAATCAGAGAAGCTAATTAAACACCAAGAGATGTGAAGAAGAAATTGACAGTGCCTCAATTACCCAGTTTGACTGCTAATTCAATTTTAGATATCAAATCAGTACTAAGTTAAACATCAATAGAGTTCCTAGGCACTACGTCTTATGTGGACAAAGTCGATGCGAACTTCATATTTAAAATATTATATATAATTTTACAGAAACAGCTATACCAAAGAAGTGGAAGTAATAAAATGTATTTAGAAAGGCACGTTCAAGCAGAATTTCATCATTTCTTCATCTAATATAATTAAATAGCAAACAACACCACGACCACTTCCTGTGAAAGCTGATCGCATTGTAAACCTCCCCGCCGCGTGATATTTGTCACATATACTCCTATAGTGGCGGAGACCATTTGGCATTTTTGTGCTGCGCCATGTCACATAGCATCTTTGCTCTGGGCAATATAAGAGTGCCTTGTCATACACATTTTCGAGCCCAGAACAAAAAATCCAGTATTGATAGCTGTGAAAATTATTGTATGATTCCCGGATGTGTTTAATATTGAAAATAACTTATTACAATTTAAAATATTTGTTTGACGGAATGTTACATTGAAATGATCACTCTTCGATTGAATATTTTTCAAAACACTTTACCTAGAATTCCTCCTCTAGGTTTCTGAGTCTCTCTCCATGCTAGCCATGCGAGGGCGTGAAGTTGATGAGGCATCAAAGTAGTTTTAACGGAGCGAGGTGTTTGAGCTTTTTCATCTTCAGCCGGTCGAGTTCCTAGCGATGCGTGTAAATCTCTCAAGCGATCCAGAGTCATCGATCGTTGGGTCATGTGAGTGTTCATGGCCTGCGCTCCAAACATTCTCGGCTGCACTGCAGCACTGCCGGATTTCAGATCGTCCCAAGTTATGAAGCCATCAGATTTGATATGGTTTTGACTGGGAGCAACTGGAAACAACCGTATACATTTTATATAGCGTTAAACTTTATGATACATTAAAGTAAATAAGTTGACACCGCTATGTGAAATTCGGTTTTTATTTACTTGGAATCTATTTATATTTTAATTCTACGGAAATTTAAGATTAAATATTTTATTATTACGGTAGTTGAAACCAAAGTTTATGTTTCATCGTTTTGAATATGTCTTTGCCCTTGACTGTCCATTTTCATAGATATCTTCATATTATTATCCTACTATATTTTAACAATTGCCAACAAAAAATAACCAAATGACAATACCTGGTTCAACAACCAGGTTGGAAACTTTCTCAGCTTGCTTTCTCACGTCTACTTTTAGTGTTTCGGCTCTTTGGTTAAGTTTGACTCCTTTATCTGGTAATGTAGATACTTTCATTGAATCAAGCAGATACTAAAAAGAAAAAACCATCATATACCTAACTTAATTTTGTTTTTTATTTTTTTCGATCACTGTTAATTTAAATTACAATAAATTGTACAAGCTGAAAGTAGTATTGTAATGCCCTGAAAATTGTGCTTTAGTTTGGTGAACAATTCTATCACGTCTATTCTTAAATTATTTGGTATCTAGACACTTATTAATTGGGGTCTCTAATACCCAACGAGATTTTAAGTAATTGTTTTTTACGGTTGGTATCACTATTTATTTCTAATCATGTCCACTCGCTATTCTTATAAAGGTGATTGCAATGAGATAAATATGGTTCACAATATGGTACTTGACGAGCTTGCGTTCATTTAGTCAGTTTGTTATAAAAAAACCTCTTTTGATTGGTCGAATAAATTATAAAAATCAACTATAACAACAGTGAACATAGCTGCAATAATCTTGTTATATACATTTATGTTATAACAGCTCTAAGAAGGAGATACGAAAATCATGTCAAGTATTGGAGACTCCCAATTAATTTGTGTAAATACTAATAAATTCAAATTTAATTGTTGCAAACAATATGATTTAAATAAGAAAAGGTTCACTTAAAAGAGAAATTATAAATAAAAAATGAAATAATGAAAAAAAATAGTTACATTAACTTTCTGGAGATCTTGTTTGAGGCTATTAAGTTTATTCATTTCATTTTCATAGATTTGCTTCGAAACATAGACGACTTGGCTGTTGGGATATGTTGTATCGCGCTGAAAAATTGAACTGATTTTCGGCTGCACTAAATTTCCATCTTGATCGAGTGATCTACCCGTTCGATGAGTCACTACTTCGACAGCTTGCAGGTCATCATCGCTGCTGACATCTATCACCATACCCTTTCTTGGAGATTCAATCAGCTTTAGAGAAACATCCATTGATACATTTTTGGAAGTGTCCGATGACGTTGATTCACGGTGACTACTGTCATTATTTGAAGTCAACGTAACGTCTGGATCGCAATCTTCGGTATCATTTCCAGGTATTCGCGTCGATGACATCATGATGTGAGGATTGGGAGCCATATCTGAGAGACTGCACTCTGATATTGAGAGAGATTTTCGCTAGATAAAAAAAACATCAATGTCAGGGATGGCTCCTGTATACAAGGAAAAAGTAGAGAGAATCTTTTTTTTATTTAAAACATATTTGACATTACAGCAAATGCAATTGCACTAAATATTTTAATTAATAAAGTTTTTTTTGTAAATCGATCGAGGTCAAACCGAAGAGATTTGACAACCAAAACAAAGTCGTAAGTCTCAAATTTAAATTGAAAAAAAAAAAAATTTGACCTTGGTCTTACTGGTAATTGAACCCCGACCTGTCTGATCGGTAGAGCAAGCTCTAATCAACTAAGCTACGGCGGGTGGGCAAAGAGGAAGGAGTACTGTGATCCATGTACATATTTCATAACGATATCTAAATATTATATTTATACCATTCACTTATTTTCAATTCCCTGTCTGTTGCCTTTAAAAATCCTCATCATAGGATTTCATTGACGAATTGAAGCTTAAAAATAAACTGTGATACACAGCAGAGAAGATTTTACGGCACCGATGGAGCGTTGTGCATACCTCCATATTTCAACTTATTTACAAACACAAATAATTTGAACAATATCGATTACTTCAGTCAAAAGTGAGCATTGCTTCTCAATTTCGAAAAGGGAAATTCATTTTGAGAAATACCGAAAATAAACCATAAATAATAAAATATTACTCAAGGCAGGCTTAATGCACTTGCGATGTTAAGTGTAGAGAACCAGTAAGTTGGCATCAGACTTCAATGTTCGTGTTGTCAAAATTTTTTCATAATCCAAGAAGCGGAGGATATATTTCTAAGATAAATAGGTGAATCATTTTTTGCACTCCCTGATATTTTATCCACCACCGGTCTTACCATGACCAAAAGATATTTACAAAATTGATTGCATTCTAAAGATTATTATTCCTTTCTCTGTTGGAGCAAAAATAGTGTATGTTTGTAGACAATACTGAATTTATGTTGAAGCAAATAGGATGGGAGTGAAGATTTTCTCAAAGATCAAATTTTCTGCTCTTAGCATCAATCTCAAAAATTTTCCACCATCAAGATCAATAAAATTAACCAATCATTTACATCTAGCTCCGGTCCCACAATATTTTCAGAGTGGATTTGCAACCAATGTATTTATAAGTTTGAGCATCGTGGAATACATATATTAATGTCTATTTGTAATCACTTCAAGCCTTGTTAGATAATTTTCCTGTTAAGTAAGAGGAATTAAGAGAAAACTGAATTGGCTTGCGTTTGCAATTGATAAGTTCCTGTAGGCATGAGCTTACCACTTCGCTGTCGGACTCGATAAAGTCTGATTCATCAGAGCCTACGCCAAGCGCCTTTGTGCCATATATACTCATACGAGTAGCTGCCGATATCACCAAGTTATCATCACTCTCATTAGGCATAGGCTCATCGTCCTCAGAATCAGAATCCGAAAGGAGTATGTTCCTTTTAACATTTTTTGATGGTTTGATAACAACATTGTCCTCAGAGTCAGATTCTAAAACATAAACACAAGATTTTGACCTAGCCCACAAAGTTAGCAACAAATTTATTTTTAGTATGTAATTTAGTATGTTTTGTTATGAGATAACATTATTCACTGGTTTTTAAAAACAGTTTTTTACCAACTGAATTTTCGGTTAAGAATTGTTTTTTTGGAATAGACTTGAAGATATTATTGAGCTGACTGATTTCATTCAGGGTAACTGCACAAGTTTTATTGAACGTATACATCTATTGAACTGGCGTATTTAATAATTTGGTGTAAACTTTTATATATCACATACAAAATATAACTAAGTTATACCGGAAGAAACTATTACTACAAGATAATTCGGTCAATGTACTTGTTTCATAAATATACATAATATATTGACAGCAATGCTAGTAAAACTATTTTAGAAAGTTAACTGAAAATAACAAATTAAACATTTTCAAAAAAAAACACCTGTTTATTAGCTGTCCTACCTTCAGAGCTAGAATCAAGAATAATTGCTGATTTCTGATTTGGTGTTCGAGCTGCTTGTTTTTTCCGTGAGAAAAATGATGAATCGTTGCTGTCAGAGTCACTTTCTGATGATTTATCAGATCGATAGTGTCTGAATGATTGTTCCATCATACTGGAATCCATGGCTGAATATTCCCTAGTAAACAAAGAAATCTTAAAACCCATTCTTGTAGTGTCATTATCAAGTTCATCGAGTGTAGCATCTCTCATTGTTAGCAATTATCAGCATGATTAATGATAAAAGAAATATACGAATAATAGTCATGCGAGCACGTATTTTGAAGTTTATAAAATACAGTATGTCTGTCCTCATCATATAGCTATAAATTCAATTTAATTGTATCAAGAAACTTAGGTTGCAATTTTATTAAAATGAAAGACTATACCTTCAATCGGGGTTAATAAAATGACTTATTCGAATTGAAAAGAAATATGAACTATGTTCAAAACGTTAGCAGAAACATTTGAAATTACGATAATAGACTATAAACTAGAACTTATAAATAGTGGCAGTCACTCAATAGCTCTTTTTGTTTTTTTAATAAAATTGTGCTTTCTGCTCTTAATACTTTCAAAAGACAGTATTTATTTGATTAAAGTTTCTCTGTCTATATTTCATCAAATTTACAAAGAATTAAAAATTGAAAACTGTTTATTCTTTATTATTGAATATTTATTTGTAGGTTAGAGGTCTGCACGGGCCCGGGCCTGACCCGCGGGCTCTTACCCGACCCGGCCCGTGGGCCGGGCTTGGGCGGGTAAGCGCAATTGAGACTCGGGCTCAGGCTGGGCCGGGCTTTAGAATTTCGGATATAATCTGGGGAAAAATATAGCAAATCGAGGATTTCAAATTCCTCGGTGAGCTAAAAAAAAGGACTTTCGGAGATAATCTGGGAAAAAGTATAGCAAATCGAGGATTTCAAATTTGTCGGTGAGCTAAAAAAAAAAAAAGGAATTTCGTAGATAATCTGGGAAAAAGTATAGCAAATCGAGGATTTCAAATTTGTCGGTGAGCTAAAAAAAAAGAACTTTCGGAGATAATCCGGGAAAAAGTATAGCAAATCGAGGATTTCAAATTCCTCGGCGAGCTAAAATAAGGAGTTTCGGGCTTCGGGTCGGGTAACAAGTGCGGTATTAGACTCGGGCCCGGGCCGGGTCGGGCGTGAGTTTTTCGGGCTCGGACCGGGTAGTTTTGTAAAATTTTGGCCCGTGCAGACCTCTACTGTAGGTACAACTTGTGTGCTATGTTGGTAAATTTGCTTGTCGAAATTCCTTGTAATATGTATGTGTGAAATTATCTTTATTGTCTATGAATTGATCGCTGTCAAGAAATTGTGAAACATCCTCACCGCTTGGTTATGTTTACTAAACTTACCAAGTTATAGAAATTGGCGAAACAGATTACAAATCATTTCTTACTAGTTTGAAACCAATATGACGGAAGTTCAAACTCAAGAGTTTAAGTTAGAAGCTGATAGTGAACTACGCTTTGAAGTAGAATCAAAAAATGAAAAAATCATCCTTGAGGTTAATAACAAAAACTACTTTTGAAGTTATGGTATTCGTTGACAATGATATAAATGACGTTGATAATCAATTTCTATTCTGTTTTATAGGTTAAAAGTGGTTTAGCTGAATTATTTGGAACAGAGTTATTCAAAGGGAAGTTGTATGAATTTCATACTGGTGCTAAAGTTGCTGTTTATACTTGGCATGGATGTACCATTGAACTGAAAGGAAAGACAGAAGTCAGCTATGTTGCCAAAGAGACTCCTATGGTTTGTACATTAAATTAATTCTGAAATTAAAGTGTGGTAATTGTGTGTTAAAGCTAGTCATGGATTATTTCGGCGATAAACTTCACAAATTAAGCTAAAAACAACACCACGATTTAAAATGTTTTATTGATGCTTTGATAATCGCGTTAAAACCACACATTATTACGAAGAACACTGATAAATTATGCGAAATATGAAATATTTTTCAGTACTTCGCCTCCATTATTCATTATGGCCGCGCGTCCAGTTAATTTAGTCATAAATGACTAAATTAACTGTCAGATGGTTTCAGACTCTAGTGTTAATGATTACCAATTACCAAAATATGCATAAATATTGGTCTGTTTTGATGACCATTTATTCCAGCAAAACTTTACAGATTTCATTAAAATAACTTGAGTTCTATAAGACTGAAGTTTTAGTTATAAATATTTTTTTTACTCTAAAAAAATTCACAGTGCTAAAAAAAGTATTTTCAATACGTAATTTGAAAAGATAGTTCGGTCACCAATTTGACATATTCGAATGTCGTAAAGAATTATATTTATAGGGCTTTATTTCCAAGTGTTAATGAAAATGGTAAAATGATGAATGTGTAGTCGGAGCTTTTTAACATTATCATATAGCGCTGGTCTGCAAGTAATAACTTTAAATAAAAACTTGGACTTTCAAAATTATTTGCATATAATGTCATCAGAAATGTTTTTCAAAACAAACAAATCATTTTATTTGTTCATGTGCGGGTCATTCTACTATTCATTATATATGAATGGCAGAATCAACTGCTATTGAAAATCTATTTCAGGTATACATATGTGCCTGAATGGTTAATCTGGCACCGGCAGACTATGGCGGAACTTATTTGACTTAATTTCGTTTTTTTCAGGTGATTTATCTGAATGCCCATGCTGCTTTGGAACAGCACCGTACAGAGGCAGAACTGAACGGTACAAGGGGCCCCATAACAATGATCGTCGGTCCAACTGATGTAGGCAAATCAACAGTATCTCGTATCTTGCTTAATTATGCAGTGAGGATGCGAAGAAGACCTATTCTGGTCGATTTGGACGTGGGGCAAGGACAAATTAGTGTACCTGGAACAATAGGTCAATAAAAATCATTTTTCTATTTTGTTTACAAACCCTTTCCACTTAATTTCCACTAGTCGAAAGTAACAATTATTTAATTTAACTTAAAAATTGTTGGTAGGTACTAGGGATTCTGAAGTCTCGGGTTTTTCAAAGTCCCGGGACTCGAGACGTGATAAAGTCAAAGTCCCGGGACTTCCCGGGACTTGGGACTTTTATTTCCCCTTCAATAAAATTATAAATTTATTAAAATTAAATATTTGTATGTATGTACTAAAAAGGGATGATAACGGTACATGTATTGAAAAAATAACAATGAATTGGGTAAAATTATGACCGTTACTTCACAAATCACAATACAGCTGAAAAATAGTGAAAAACATTTGTAAATAAAACAACATCAGGTATGAACATTTAATTATAATATTTTGTAATTTGTTTTTGCTACAGATATATTTTTTATACGAATATAAATTGATTTAAACAAATTTCTAATAACATAAATGGAGATATCTTTCTCCCAAACGTTTTTTATTATTTTGTTTCAATTAAACTATTTTTTTTTTACGCAGTTAAACGTATTATTTTTGGTAAATTTGTCATACTACATCGTACGGACTATTGCGGCGAAAAACTTCACAAACTGAGCTAAAAACCACTCCACGATTTAAAATTATTATCTGAGATCATGGGAATCGCGTTAAAACCACAAATTATTACGAAGAACACTGATAAATTAAGCGAAATACGAAACATTTCGGAGGATTTCGCGTCAGCTTAATGTTAGTCAGCTTTGCAGAACGGCCGCGCGGCCGTTCTGCAAAGCTGACGCGAAATCCTCCGTCCGTACGATGTAGTATGACAAATTTACCTTTTTTTTTTCGTACGTACTTAAAAAGGCCGCTGAAAGTATGCGTTAGTTAAAATAAATACACCTTTTGAACACATTTATTTATTAGTAATGAAAATATTAAATTAATTCAATAATAAAATCAGACCCTCAAATCGAACATAGTATGTATTATTTACACTAAAGTTAATATTTTATTTTTGATTATCAAAATATGCTTTTAAAAATAATAATGAATTTAATTACGAATCAGACAGCCGAGTTTTTATTTTTGTAAAAAAACGTTGTTGCAACATTGTTTTTCCAAAACATTGATCTTTCGTGTATTCTTTTCAAAAAACAATTAGTCCCAGCTGAACTGTTGATAATAAAACATTTATAAACTGTCTTGATTTAAAACATAATTTTCTAGAAAGAACTATCGGTTTTATTATTTCTTGGAATTCTGTGTGATTATCCCAAGCTTCAAATTGTTGAACTATTGAGTTAAACGAACACGTGTCTAAGTTTTTTTTGTATTTCTGCATGTCTCTACCCATCTAAAATGGTTGTTTCGTATTACAATATATAAATAGATGTTATTTGAAACTTCTACAATTATAAATCTAAACAGCTGTTTCTTTCATAAGGTCCCTTTTATATATGCATACTTAATTTTGTTAAAACCCCGGCCTTTAATCCTTAGCCTGAATATATTGCATTTTTTCAAAACTGATCTCGAGGATAGACACCAATGTAAATTTATTTTAAATCAAAATTTACTTTTTAGGTCACATTATCGATTGCTTGCATCCAATTTTATTTTGTTAGAATGGTTTTTTACAAAATTAAAATGTAAAATTTGGCTGTCTTAAGTCCCGAGACATTCAACAACAAAGTCTCAAGACTTACGACAGCAAAAAAGCTTAAAAGTCCCGGGACGTCTCGACACAGAATCCCAAGTAGGTACTAATGATATTAATGATACAATATATCGTCGGTATACTGGCAAAAGGTGATAAGTCGAAAAACCTTGTTTTAAGATAATCATTATTTTTGATAAGCATATTTCCACTTCACCTTATACATTAATCTACAAGCAAATTAACAAATACTACGACATTACTGCAATGCATGAATTATTATATAATAAAATCAATGTTTTAATTAAAAAAAAAATAGAATACAGAATCCTTAAATTCGTCTCTTTCAAAGTGAAATAACAAGTACCTACTCAAAGCAATACAGAACTGTCAGTGAAAGTCAATACCTGTCACTTTCATACAATACAACGATATTGGTTTTGTGTTTCAATGCATAAGTATGCGTAATGGGCAGATTGTGTTTAGCCCCCAACGATCAACAGAAGCTTGACAGATTGAAACACAATCGTTTGTGATTGATGACGTTTCCGTACATACAAATACAAAAAAAATCTAATCGTGCTTGATTGCGCCCCAGTGTAAAAAAATATTGTCTGTGGTTACGGGCTAAACATCTAATAGCCCCTGAGTGGTGTTGCCAGAGTGACGTGACGTTGCCTTTTCCCTGTGAAGTATTTATAGGGTTATTGTTTTTTTTATGCCGGCTCAGTTTAAAATTGTAATACAAAACACAATCGAGAATATGATTGTAGGTAGACGTAACATTGTCTTATATTGACAGAGGAAAATTAAAACAAAGATATTATATTAATTTGGGAAAGGTTAGTTATGCTTATAAATGTATTTATTTTGTTCAGCGGCCGAATTGCTGTTCATTTTTATTCAGCCATCTATAGTTTTGGGTGAAAAATGCAGGTCGGGCTTAGCACACCTAGCCCAGTACCTAGAACCGCCACTGACTATATAACAAGAAATAAATATTATTTTGCAGGAGCCTTGTTGATAGAACGACCCGCAACAGTGGAGGAGGGATTCAGTCAACAAGCTCCACTCGTTTATCACTTTGGACACAAAAGCCCCAACGATAATCTCGAGCTCTTCAATGCAATCACCACTAAATTGGCTGAAGTCATCGCTGAGCGCATGGAAATAAACAAAAAAGGTATAAAATACTTCTATAAACTTTTTAATGATGTTTGGTATGGTTCTCGCCATTAACCCTTTGGTTACCAAGAGATTTGCCAAAACATGTAAGAAAAATATTAAGGTGTTTTTTTCCAATTTCTTATGTGTCGGGAGAAAGATCATATCTTCTCCACTTTTTTTAATTAAAAAAAAAATCACTCTTTAAAAACAATATGCGCAATAGAATTCGAAGAAAATTTTTTTAGAAAACTCAATACAAAAAAAAAATCATACATAAATTTATACTTTGAGTATAGCCTCGTAGACTGCTTAAAATGTTTTCTCTACATTACCTCTAACATGTGTATTATTCTCTTACAGCACGCAGCTCCGGCTGTATTATCAACACCTGTGGATGGATAAAAGGTGTAGGTTATAAAATACTGACACATGCTGCTCAAGCTTTTGAAGTCGATGTCATTCTCGTACTAGACAATGAAAGATTATACAACGAGCTCGTTAGGGACATGCCCAAGTTCGTCAAAGTTGTCTTGTTACCAAAAAGCGGAGGGGTAATATTCTTGTATTAAATGCTAACATTTTTATATAGGATGGTAGTGACGAGTATAGGTGTAAATAAATGATGTGAGAAAATTCATAGATAAATACAAAACAATTAAAAAAAGAGTAGACATCTCTTGGACCTGTTCAATGTTATGGATCAGATTCCCGTCAGACTCAATATTAATGAATATAACATTCTTCACCTTTCTGGCAGAAGTTAGTCAGAAAGTTAGTCAGTTAGTATTCTTTGATATCAATTCTTAGTCTGGAATAACTCAGTTAGTGCAATGATTATACCAGTTTGCCAAAAAAGCATTTATTTATATAGACAAAAAATGTAACATGAAATATTGATGCTAAGTTTTTCCTAAAAGGTGAAATTTTTAATTTTCTGTTTACTCAGAACTATCAATCTGTTACTTACCTTCTGCCAGAAAGGTGACGATATATCCTGAAATATAATGTTACTTAATTAAATTTTTGTACATAACTTATTTGATTTTTGTCATAGGTTGTCGAAAGAACAAAACAGCAGAGGGCAGAGGGCCGAGACATGAGAATTAGAGAATATTTTTATGGAAAAAGAACTCCATACTACCCGCATTCCTTCGATGTGAAGTTTTCCGATGCGAAAATATTTAAGGTATGAAATATGTACAGAGCGTTAAGAGAGAATACCTGTTTGTGTTAATATTATTGAAGGATTATAAAATTGGAAGATCTAACATAGACTTGTGTACCGGTAACGACTAGTAATAATGACCGATACAAATATTTCAATAGCTCTCGAATATTATTAAATGACCCATTAATTGAACATTATCAAATCTTAAATAATTTATTTCTACTGTTCGCTTTCTTTTACCTGTTTGTTGGTTTAAATATGTAGCAATAAAAACCGACTCAAGGTTTTCAGCCTCTTCATTAACCAATTTTGTAGTATCTTAAGTAGAAGCCTCAAGGAATCTGACTGAATTGTGTAAAATACTCTACTTATACAACCCTGGATTGGGGTAAAATAGTTAAGCTGACACTGGTCTAAAGAGAGTTGGCAGTTTCTCTGGAATTACTTATTAGTGTTGGTAAGTAAATATTTTTTCATACACAAACTGAACTTATGTTTTATGTTACTATAGATTGGGGCACCATCTCTTCCCGACTCGTGTATGCCATTAGGAATGAAAGTCACCGATGCTTTGACGAAAGTGGTAGCTGTTCCTCCTAGTCCGTCTCTAGTTCACAGATTACTAGCTGTTTCTTTTGCCCTGAACAGTGATGATGACGTTATACGTACCAATGTTGCTGGATTCATTTGTGTGTAAGTAAAAATTATTGAAACGTGAAGTTGAGCAATGTTTTTATAAAATCATGTACCGATCTTGTCATCCACTTTGGTTACAGAGTCCACTTGTCGATATCTCATGACTTTCATAAATTGACTTATATGATTTATGTATTTATATTCAAAGGCATGAATGTCTATGATTCCTATCCAAAATAAAAAATATGGCGTAGCAAGAGAAATTAGCTAACTTCTAGTCCAGCAATAACCCTATCCTCCTATCATTACTCATGACTGAATAACAACTAGTTCTCTTAAAAACCCCATTAGAGATGTTCCATTAGGGTTACATATGTTTCACATTGGAATCAGACTTAGTTAAAAAATAAACTCAACTAACTTCCCCAAAATTTTCTTCTTTTACTTTTCTGGCGTTTAAGTCCGTGGTGAATCTTGGTACTTAATCAGTCTAATCCACTCCGCTTGGTCCTCCACCATTTTGTGTATATATTTATAAAGTAAAATATTTTAGTGATGGAAGTTTTGGTTAACTCCATTTATACATAAAAGACTTTTTGCGTTTTGATTCAAAATATTATTAGTAAGACATTGTTAACGTGTGTTAATGATAACCCTTTTTTTTCTAGAACTGCTGTCGACATGGAACGTCAAGTATTAACAGTTCTTTCACCGCAACCCCGTCCTCTGCCAAACACAATGCTTCTTTTATCTGAAATGCTATTTATGGACGCTCATTGACATCATATTTGTAAAAATTTAAAAACTAATTTAATAAAACCATTAGAAAATAAAGTCTTGTTGAAAATCATTTATACATTAAGTGTAATGGAGTCAATTCCGTCTGATTGGGATACTTAGAAACTAGCGGTAATCAAACGATTCTATGTGAAATGAAACAATTAATCTTGTTCTTTCAAAAGATAATAAGATTTGTTTTTCTTATAAAATATACAGGAGACTAATAGATTCTAAAATAATAAAATAGTTGCTTGTACTTTAATTCCATAAAAATACATCAAGTGTAATCTACTCTAGCATCAGTGGCGGTTCTACGTACTGGGCTAGGTGGGCTTAGCCCGATCTGCATTTTTCTCCCAAAATGTGTAGAAAAAAAACATTAGATGGCTGAATAAAAATGAACAGCAATTCGGCCGCTGAAAAAAATAACGTTTCTCAACGTAACTAACCTTTCCCAAATTAATACAATATCTTTTTTTTGATTTTCCTCTGTCAATACAAGACAATGCTATGATGTCTACCTCCTATAATACTCTTGATTGTTTTTGTTGGTAGCTTTGATTTTATTCTATAATAATTTATGCTTTGCATTAGTGTCGTAGTATTTATTAATTTACATGTAAATTAATGTATAAGGTGTAGTGGAAACATGCACAATTTCGTAAATAGTATACAATGCTAAACTTTTCTCAAGCCCACCCAAGATTTTAGGTCACGAACCGCCACTGTCTAGTATATTTTTCAATGGTTACTCTGTGGAAGTTCATTTTTAATACAAAATTAAATTTGATTATTCCACCCAAAGATTTGAAATAATAAATAGTATTTTTTGTTTTCTGACTAACAATTCAAAACCATTTTGTTACTTGAATATCTCACATTTTCTTTTGGTTGTTTGTTTTAATTATCACTGTAACACCAAAACCGCAGTTATTTTTTGTTGCAATATATGCGATACGGCAGATTTTGGCACACTAGTTATCTTACCGAGTTGACTTTGGTTTGTATTAAATGGGGGGTAGTTTTATCCAGCAAAATAATTTCAAATCATTTACACAATGAGGGTAAACATCATCTACAAAGCTGATTAAAAACAACATGTAATTGATCTGGTATATAGGAGTTCATATCATATTAAAATGTCTGTTCATGTTACTTTTTTAAGGTTATGTGTAACATAATATTTAATGTGATCTTAATTTTTCTATCCCAACTAAGTAATGTAGATTTTTGTTAGATCTTGGTTTGGTTTACGTTGCTTGAAATATGGCCCAGATAAAGAGCAGCCTCGAATAATCCTCTTTCTAAAATCAATGTTACCAACCAAAGAACTACACACCCACAATTTAATTCAAAGATCTAAGCCATCAAATAGACATAACACAGCATATAAAAGGCTTATATTTGTAGCAACAACCTTTAATGGCTCAGGTTGCTGATTGTTGGATTACTTTATAAAATTTGTATAGGGTAAACAAGAAAATAGTGTTAAAAAAAATATATATATATTTTTATGTGACGCAATTTACAGGTGTATAAAACAAAGATACAAAATAAAGGAAAGACAGAAACATAATTATGAGATTGTCAGCATTAAAATTTGTTATTACAAAATACATTTAAAAGAACAAGAAAAATGTGATAATTGCATTGTTGAAAATAATTATACATTTCATTTAAAATTAGTCATAAGCTCTTTTACATATTTAAATGTTTATATATTTAAATGTTTATATATTTAAATGCAAAAGTTCACCCTTTATAGGTTTGAATACGTCCAAGCTGGAGGTTTTACATGCACTTGGTCACATTTCAGAATAATCGGACCGCTTTGCCGACATATATCAGTAATGTTGAGGTTTTACAATATTTTATTTTGATTGGTTTTTGCTCAGCGAGTGAGTATTATAAATTGCTGCCCATAAATTTATAGCTCGTGAAAAGTTAAATTACAAAATTAAAACCAAATGCCATTCGTACAACACTTATATTCTACCAGTGCTCCTTTATGGTAGTGATCATGGCACATGTTTAAGAAAAACCATTTACTGAGCTTCTAGAATAGATGCTAGGGCGAGGTAATTAGATTTTGTGAGGATCTCGGAGATTAAGTGACGTAGTACAAGACAGCGACCCGTCACATTTAGTGGTCATGGAGATGTGAGAGTTGGAACTGGTTGGGTCACATGCTGTGGATACCTCCGGAGAGACTTCATCCTACCTGCCTCTTTTTTCAACCAGTGCGATTCTGGCGTCCTGGGTACTATCTATAGGATGTACTCGGTGGAATTGAGGATTAATGGCATATCATGGAAGGAAGTAAAACAATTAGCGGGAGATGGGGAAATATGGTCGAAGAAGGAGAAGACAGGTTATATTGAGGGCTTAAAGTCAAATAACGTTATCTACAAAAAAGTGTATATTTTTTGTTGATAAAGTTATTTTTCATTATAGGCTACATCAAGGGTCTCCAAACTATGACCACTAATTCCAGACATTCCCGGAAATTCAAAACTAAAATATGTTGGTATGACAAGCTAGCTAGGTCTTGGCTCTTAGACTAAAAATGTTTGGAGACCTTTGAGTTACATGATAGTCAAACAATGTTACGTCAATCTTTTTAAATCATCAGTGAAGTTAAACGTCAATTACATAAAGTTGTCCTTTTTAATGTTTTTTTTATATCATGTTACATACATTTTTTAGCATCATCATAAGGAATATAAACGTAATGTACATAATAAATTTGAACATAAGTTTTCAAATCAATATCTACCTTGCGAAGTTACAAAATAATAAAGTGTTTTTTGGTTCTCCTGAAAAGTAAAACTTTTGTAGATGGTGTTGATCCAATTTAATCCCTCGATATAAGCTAGTAAAATTTTCAATACTTCTGTGGTTAAAATAATTGTTTGATATTTTTAGCCTAGAATATTAAATTTTACATCAGATATTTAGACGTCTTTATTTCAATTAAAATAATTTATCTGACTTCTTTCTTAATTAATAATATATTTTTAGATAATGAACATACTTTTCTAATTCTTAATGGATATTTCGATTTATTTTTCTTCTAAAAAATATAAGGGTTATACTCAATAACATATCCTTTTTATGTCAATACTGACATACCTATTTCTTAAAAAAATAATACAATTATCACTTATAACCGAAACATCTGAATATTTTTATTTCATAAAATTCGTCAAACAACAAATCTGTGGTTTCAGATCAAACTTTGAATATCTGTTAGATAATAAATTTCTTTGAGTATATTGAGAATAACTAATAATATAACAATAATGACTTCTTTCTAATTAACAAACTTAAT
Source organism: Himalopsyche anomala (assembly GCA_031772345.1). NCBI lineage: Eukaryota > Metazoa > Arthropoda > Insecta > Trichoptera > Rhyacophilidae > Himalopsyche > Himalopsyche anomala. Next base: position 16,397,228 of record CM062839.1, read on the forward strand.
TAATTCTTCTTTTTTAGTTCATTTTCAGCCCATTGCTTATCGTCTCGTCCATCATTGTCAATATTTTCATCCAAATATTTGTCTGCAAATGTTGTGGCTCGTTTGATTGCGTCTGCCACTAACGATTCGCAATTTATAAGACTGACCTGAAAAAGTGTACAAAGTCAAGTATGAGCACTGTTATTCTCCATGGATGGATTGTATTTTATCAATTCATAATAATCTATAGTACCTTTTTTCCTTTCATGTGCGCTATCAGCAGTGGGTCTTGATTTTTAGTTGCCGGAAGTACACTCGTGCCAAATGCTGGTGTTATACTCTTTATCCATTTTTCAGCCGTAAAGTTTTTGTTGATACAGTTCTAAAATAATATTTTTATAAAATATGGTATTACTAGGATGATCTGACACCAAAGAAGAGATTTAAATAACCCCTATTATGTACATATATAAATTCTGTGACTGAGAATTAAATTGAAGAATTAATTTTCAGAATCAAACTTAAAAAGATTTATCTGACAATATGCAAACGTTGCTGATTATTTATTATGTGAAACAATAATCTTAAATGTAAGACACAAATACAAAAATAATGATGTGAATTTTTGAAATTTGTTCATGCAACCTTGGTAAAGTTATTAAGTAGAGCAGTAAGATCTCTGTTTGGCAATCAGAGGGATTTAGCTCATAAGGTATAATTTTACATTAGATATTTCAGGCATGGATCTTTGTGATATATTTTATCTTCGAATCTATCTCAAGTGACTTATCTAAGTAATTTATGAACATATACATAAAAAAAACATGTTAACGCACCTAATTAACCCACAAGTGACATGCCAAGGTTATCAATTTCGTATTGAAAATGAACAAATGAAAAGTTGAATTCGTCAAAGATAAACATTGAAATCCATGTTCAATAAATCTGAAGGAAAAATCTATTTTCAAATTCAAAATTTAATGAGTAGAACAACTCTTGTTACTTAACATATCGAAGTATTTAAATAATTGTTTCAGCACACTCACCATTGGAACTTGACATGTAGCTTTGACGATCCCATTAGCGCATCCCATAACCATCACTGGTTTACCGGCTCCGCACTGTGTTGCGGTAGTCAGAGATAAATTACTCGGCTCCAAAAGGTAGGAGCAAATCAGAAAATGAACTAGGTATTTTTTATTCGACGCATCAGCCTCCGTTACAACGGTGGCCATCTCTGATTTTACCAACTCTCTGAAAATAATACATTAATGTAAACTATAAGAATTAAAATGTGCCTGAAACTAAAAATCATCGAAAAAATAACTCAGAATTTGATGAAAATACTCGCAAGTTGCAGTAATAGTATTCTTCAGGAATGTATTATATTGAATGTATTATATATTATTTACCATAGAAGAACGTCATGGATAGATAAATCGTGGATATAAAATATGAGCTTACATGTGCACTTTTGCATCTCTTTCCTTCATCTTTTTCTCTATGGATAGCAGTGTATCTAAACAATCAGCCCGTACTCCATAAGGTGCTCCTTCCCCCATGCACGACTCGTGTAGATCATTTTGAATGGATTTTATTCTATCAGACATCTCCTTATGATCTGACACTTCGTTGTAATCAAATTCGTTGAGAAGATTAACGGCAGCTTTGGCTAAATTGTTTATCTATAGCGAAAATTAATACACATGATTACTGTCAACCATTAAAATTTCGTTTATTTGAGTATTTTTATTTGTTTAATGTGCCATTAGTTTAACCCTTTCCCTGTTGATCAAAACAATTGATTTTCTCATACCAATGATTTGGAGAACAGGTGAAATGAACAGTGACATTTTCTTTATGAAATTATTAATCTCAAACATGAAGGTTATTTCCTATATTGACACTTTAAATCAGTGATGCACAACCTTTACCTTCTAGCGGGCCGCATAAAACAAATTATCGTGGGTTCGGGCCGCAAAGAAAACATTAATTTAAAGTTCGCTCATATGTACGTTCCATGTAAAGCAGCCTTACAAAAAAACCGTGTAAAAAGGATCAAGTGAATTTAGATAAATGAATGATAGGTTCGATTACAATATTTTGACCATGTTATTTCGAAAACGAGAACATAAATAAACCACGCAAAAAAAGATTGTGAGTATTTACTTATCAAAAATTGTTTCATTGTGAAATATTTGTGTTTCATTTATATGCAATTCAAAAGTTAAAGCGATCTTATTATGTTAGCGATTCTATTTGTAAGCCAGTTTATATGAACCAATTTATTCTCCTTCATTGAAGATAAAGCTTGCTTACAATTATTATATAAATGTTGTACGTGAAAAAATATGGTAAAGAAAAAGATTTAAGGGCCGCATATGGCCCGCGAGCCGCGGTTTGTGCATCACTGCTTTAAATTGTAAACGAATGTGTACCACTTTTATCACATTGAATAATATTTAAGGATTAATAATAATGCTATTTTCCAGGAGAATGTAAATAAATGTTGTAAATGTTGTAAATGCATTAAAAAATATTTCACCACTAAAGAACGCAAATAATATGGTTCCAACTTAATTCTAGAAGCAAGATAGAAAACACAGCATCGAAAACCTCCTCCTTAAAAATTTCAACTAAGAATAAATAAAGATTATTTTCTAATAGGGAGATTTAATTTATTATATTCCGTAAGGTACTCAAATTTTCACTACAGCTTCCCACTTTTCTTTTCACAGTGTAACGTTATTCGTATTATGAATTCTGTTTGATATCAGCATGACCGACAGATCCAACCGATAGTTGTCTTGAGCAATTTTTAATGTTCATTGTCTATATCTGAACATTCTTTATATGATAAGATAATTGTAATGAATGGCTTACTTGTGTAGCATGCTTTCCGGCTACAGCTCTTATAGTAGGAGAGTGACCGCCAGCTCCTCGGACACCGGTAACACAGAAATCGCCGATCAAATGAGCAGATGGCACATGTGTTCCGCAGCAAAGTTCTCTGCCAATAAGGAGAAAACAATCCCAATAAACAATTGTTGCACATATTGCATTAATCGTATTTTAAAACTGTATTAAATATGAAACTTACTTTGAGAAGCTCTGCGGAGCGCCGAGTAAGTCTATTTCAACTAACCGCAAATTGGACTCGGGATATATTTCTCCAGGAACGGTTGTAACATCATCGATGGTCAATAATTGTTGACTGTCTATCATGGATGTCCTCACTGGAGAATTTCTCGAACATGCCAACCTTCAAGAATTTAAAACAAAATATCAATATTGATTTGTATCAAATATCAGGGTATTCAGAGTAAGAGAGTGAGTGTATTACTTGTTATTGCATTATGAAGAGCACCTGCATACACAAAATGAACAGTGGCACTACTCTTTTTACGCAATTTCATTTTCACGTGATTATTTCCTCTAAAATTTTCATTGTAATAAGCAGGGCTGTGGAGTCGTGTAAAAAAAGACGACTCCAAGGATTTTTTTAAAAAATTTCATTTTAACTTATATATTTGTATACCATCCGATCATCTGCAGGTATTTTAAAAAAATAGTTTCAATGATCACAGCAGTCAAACAATAGAATTTTTCTTTGGGTGTCAGAAAACAAATATGATATTCTCTAATTTGTTTAGTATTTTGATCAAGGATTACGGGATACCACTCACCTTACTATTTCTTGAGCGTCGTTAATGATTTTTGATGATAATTTACTGCCGTAAATTGCAAGATCCAATGTGAGTCCGTTTTCCATGACTTTGGAGCCTAATTGGCAAGTTACGCTGCCGGTAAGTACTTTTTTTATAGCCGCGTTGAGTAAATGGGTAGCCGTGTGGTGCTGCATTGTACAAAATCTATTTTCTCCATCGATCGTCATCTCAACAGTGTCTCCAATACTCAATTTATTCCGTGTATTTATGGCATTCTTCAAAAAGCATCCGGTATGCAAGACGACTCCGAGTATTTTAGTAACACTTTTGACATTGAATACCGATCCGTCTTCGAGAACTATCTGTCCTATATCTCGAGTCTGCCCGCCTTCTTCGCAGTAAAAGTTTGTTTTGTCCGTGACCAAATGATATTCAACCCCGGGGGTGATGTCTATGGATTCAATTGAATCGCTGCTGGCTGATAAAACGGCAACCAATTTTGAGGTCAGCTTTGGAAAACTGTACGCTCCGTCGTTTGTTATATTATTGTCATATTTATAATTATCATCGGTCAGCGTGATACCATTGTTTATTAACAAACTGATTTTAGAATTTAGTCCTAGATTAATTTTTGAATTAGCATTTTCTGTAAATACAGCTTTGTGTTTATTCTTGTGTTCTGAAAGGTGTTCCTGGAAAGATTTCATATCGACAGATAAATTGTTGACGTAGGCCATCTTCAAGAGCATTTCTTCATTAAGACCGTATGTATCGTAGAGTTTGAAAGCTAGACTTCCAGGCATGGTACGACTCTTGCTGTTTTTCATGGACTAAAATAAAAAAAAAACAATAATCAGAATTCATACAAGTCGTGGTCCACATGAATGAAAATAATGTTATATGTATATTGGTAATATTATTCAATTTCTTTTATTGATGCTATTTGTTCACTGTTGTAATATCACAATCCACAAAAAGTTGATATGCTTGACAGGACAACAGTCAAAATCCCCGTAAGCGTTGATAGATACACGCAAAAGCACTCTAGTTGTATTGCAACCATTTCATTTGTGAAGAAACAAAGTTTTTTCACAATAGCAACCATAACAGATTATAAGCATTTTTTCAATCGATACTAAACTAAGCTGTAGTTTTTTTGAATTAATTATATTTTTGAGTCCACCAATCCACTCCTAAATAAAAATCACAGCAGTACCAAAAGAATTTAATCAAGTTTACTCTGGTCATATTAGGTTTTTGGATTATCAAAAATGCCACCATCCCGACAAAAGCATGTTTCTGATAATTTTCTCACTAGAAAAATAAAAATATATTTGTTTTAACCTGTTTTAAGCATTTATAGCCATCCGCGAGTCCTGGCGAGAGTTCATCAGACAAATGTACAGTCTCAGGATATTTCTCCAGCAATTCTTTTCGCTGTTTGGCAAACGACTTTTCTAAAGTAGCTAATGACTGTTCCTCTTGAATAATTATTTGGTAGGCATCATCTCTTTTTTTGTGTAGCTCTGGATACGCATCGCCGAGGCTTTTGGTTACTCCGTCATACAAGTCCAGCAGCATTCCAGAAGGTCTCTTGAACATATCATTGCTAATGGATACAGCTCTGCGTAAAGCATTGCGTAGTCGTAAACTGCAAATATAAATACATATTAATGATACATAATCTATAACCAGCAATGTTTATGCAAACAGATATATGATTTGGATTACTTTCTGCAAGGGAATACTCCGTCCGCCAAAGAAATGCTTATCATCCTTCCGTGATCTGCGAGTATTCTGTAAGCAGTATCCAAAGCAGCGCCTTGGCCGAACTGTCCACTGTAAGGCGGTACACCGATACTTTTCTAAACAAATAAAATGAAGCTTAACCTTAGCCAGTGTTATTATATTTGTCTCAGCAGGATTTTGAGGCAACTTGGATATTAATTGATTGTCAGAATTAGGACTTATACAAAAACAATTTACCTCGTGTATTAGTTGAAGAAGTGGTGTAAAAAGATCTGTGTCATAATTAGAAGATTTGTTCTGTAGTAAAGCCGCCATTCGCTCAAGTCCCATTCCGGTATCAACATGACATTTCGGGAGAGGTACAATTCGTCCATCGTTTTGCCTAAGTGAAAACATTTCTATAATAATTGAATTTCTATAGTCTAAGCCATGGGGTGGGAAACCTTTTCTTCTCTAAAGGCCGCATTTATTTTTCTGATTCGACATGAAGGCCGCAGTAAACATTGACTAGGGAATTTTTGGCCAGAAACAATTTCATTTCAATTTCTAAAGCCCAGAAATTTGCAGATTTCCCAAAATTACCAGCGTGGGACCTTTTTTTTTAGGTCTTTCAAGGATTTTGACATCGAAAATCCCAAGAATTTACGAAATTACAAAAATTTACAGAATTAGAGAATTGGCCAGAAGGCCGCACCAGAGTAGCCAAAAGGCCGCAGGTTTCCAACGCCTGGTTTAAGCCAAGGGTGTCCAACCTTTTTTGCCCTGGGATCGACTTTACAATGTAAAGTTTTCTCGCGATCTACTTCTAACATGATTCTTATAAGAAATTAATTTATTTTGAGTTTTTCCCTTCTTCGAACATAGAAATGTTTATTTTAAATGCGAAATACAAATCATTAGATAGGTATGTGCTTAAAAAATAATTCAATTTTAGTATTTCTGTATATTTTATATTTTTTCGAAATTCACAGAAGCTTTCATGATCGACCAAATTTTGCTTTGGGATCGACCGGTTGGACACTCATGGTCTAAGCAAAGCATGACCATTTTAATACCAGTAACATTTTCATTAGGATCAGGGAGATATAATAAAGTTGAATATTTTTTTTATATTGAATTAGCATTCACTTAGTAGTGTTTTGTGTAATTTGAAGAGTTTGATGGGGGTACACGCTGCACCGGGATTTGGCTGCGCCTGGTGCAACAAGCAGCTTATATATTTTGTTTGGTATTAAAGTATATACATTTTTTTGACGAAGGGTACTCGGTGTTTCAAAAATTGTAAAAGGGGTACACATATGTCAAAAGTTTGGAAAACACTTACTTAGAAGAACTCCATTATAGTAAGGTGAAAAAATATCAAAGTATTTTTTCGCCTTATTATTTTTGTTGTTATATAAAAGTGAAAATATAATTGTAGGTGATGTACGTTGATTTACTAAAAGAAAAGGCTGTCATCGGTTTTGCCTTTAGATATGTGTGATATTTGTACAATTTTTACATTACAGAACACCTCAAAATAAAACCTATAAATAATATTACCGATTGAATTGGATGAAAACAATATTCCAGATTTCCATGAGCTGATTGTTTTCTGCACGATAATGTATTTCCGTGCACGGGCCACAAGGTCCAACTACTCCCATCTCCCAAAAATTATCTCTTGAATTTCCAGCGATAAGTGAGCTATCTGGAATTCTATTAGACAACAGATGAAACAATAGATTTAGTTCATATATCAAATCATAGTAAACCATTATTTTATGGAAGTGTACAAAATTTTAACAGTTTAAATTCAATTTCTTTGATTGTAAGCGGAGATAATTGTTGATAGTGGCTTACCCAATACTTCTCCATATATCCCGGCACTCAGAGTCAGCTTCTAATCCTAATGCTTTATCACCACCAAAGTAGGTGATGGCAAGTTTATCAGGCGGTATGCCGTATGGACCTGTTAATAGTTTCCAAGCCATTTCACATGCTTCTTTCTGAAATAAAAATTCATATTTTGATCGAACTTCCATACAGTTTTAGAAAATGAGAGATAATATACTGAATAATTCAATTAGAAAAATATTTGTCATTACATCTAGTTTCCGATGTACCAAATATTTTGAAATAAATTCTTAGAGATTTTAACTGACACATAAAAAGAAAATAAATCATAAAACCCCGTGCGCAAGATAACAAATATTAAATTGAAAATATAACAATTTGATATTGATCTTGCCAAGACTTGAACCAGAAATGATCTGGTTCTGACCACTGAGCAGAGATCTCATCACCAGGCTACAGAAGCCAAGCAATCTGCAATATTTAAAATCATTCTATGAAGTTTTGGTACCTTATAGTAATCACCAAATGACCAATTTCCAAGCATTTCAAAGAAGGTGTGATGATATCCATCGCATCCAACCACGTCCAAATCGTTATGCTTGCCTCCAACACGGATACATTTTTGAGAATTCGCTACTCTTGGATGAGGAGGCGAAAACTGTCCAAGAAACACACCTTTGAACTGAAAATATTACAAAACACTTATCATTTTTTTGTACTATGCCTGCTGCTAATAATGGCACATGTGGGTTCCTAATTACAACAGAAGTTGTTTAAGATGATATAAAAACAACTGATTTTTAGTCAGTTGTTCAACCTATCTATTTGGAGGGGTGGAATAAATGATGAGGTCAGCGAAGGACATATTGTTTCAGGAGAATTTTGTTATTTAAAACAATTTGTTTTGTTACACACATATAATTTCAAGTCAGCTTTCAGAATTATCATAAAATTCAATGATGTTGATTCCAAGGACTATCTTAGTATAGCACTGCGTTCAGACACGATGCACATTGCGCTGAGAGTATGTATAGGTGTTTTTAATGAATTCTATTCCGTGATACTTCCACCTGGTATATATATTTTTTTAACCATGTCTAGTTTTAATTTAGAACATATGGACTCCTAGTGGAGTTTATCTCCACAGAAGTGTTTCTTCGAGATTTTTATGTTCTCGTAAAAATACATCAAGAGAGTAGGGATAGGGCTAGGGCAAGACCAGCGGTTAGCTAATTGCTCTTACTACGCCCTGTTTTTAGGATAGGATTGGTGGGAGATTGTGGGTCATTCAAGACACCACATACATTTATGCCTTTAAACAAAAATTCATAAAACGATTGAAAAATCAATTTATAAAAACTGTCCGTACTGGAAATCGAACCAGTGATCTGCGTTATGGAAACTAACGATGTTGACCACTTGACCAAGAGCCGGCGCTCATTATAATATTATCCGTTTGTTATTATTTACTTTATTTGAAAGATAAATCTCCGCATTGAGTGGCTTTAGAAGCAAAACTAATGATTGTTAAATTTTAACCAAAATAATTCTAAGGTGCTGAGGTATTTCCATTCTAAGTAAATAATTTGTATCTGAATACACAGCAGAAATCGTTGTTTACAGCCATCACACTTAGAATTCAGTGTTTGACTGAGGTCTTAGACAACCACTTGAATAACTATATATTTTAAAGCCATATAAATTCTTGCAGAATGTTTACTTTCATGTATAGAAAATAATATTTACCTGATTCATCCCTGCATTGACAAAAGCTACTGTCGGATCACAAAAGGGGACGACAGGGCTAGATGCCACAAATTTGTGATCATTGTCCTTAACAAAAAAATCTATGAACTTCTTCCTAATATCTCTACTACTTAGTTGTGAATAATTGCATTTATTGCATTGAAAATATAGTCCAGGACTTTTTAATAATCGCTTTGTCGTATGCGTCGCCGCTGTTGTTAGATTCATGACGGATTTTTTTTTATATTTGTAGAGTCCGAAGTAAAAATTGTTTCTCAAGTGTATTCATTCTAAAAAAGAAACCGATATCAATTAATCAAATAAAACATAAAAAAGTTTGGATATAAATAAACATAAGATAACCAATAATATCGATATACTTTGGGAGATGTAATTGGCAAAAGAAGTACAAAGTGTCGATAAAATTATACGTATTTAAATATTAAAATTAGGGATATTTCAAATATTAGTTACCGGTTCTTGTAACAATAGAAGAAAGATTATTATCACTATCACATATTTTGAAATGGTCACGTAGGGCTGTCACTTTACCGAAATTGTCTATGAAAATTTGTTTGACGTCTTGCCGGGTCTTTCAAGAACTAATAGAACAACTCATTCATACGTTTAGCTTGCGGCGCTTATTTTCATTGAATTTCATAGATATTTTAACAAACTTCAATAATTTAATAACAAAAATGTCATACGGCACGAAAACAGAAATATGTTGAGAATATGGTTAAACGGCTCGAATTAATATTGAAATGAAATATAAACTTCGGAATACCCGGGAAATATCGATAACTACAAATAACGCATAGTTTTTACGTATATATCTCTTTTGCCCACTCATTTATTTTTATATCAACTGTTCTAATCGAAAAGTGACGTCTCGAGAGACACGTAAGTATAAAGTTTATCGATAAAATTGAAATATTAAGCGATATTGTTTTCTTATAATAATAAAGCCGTTCGACACTGCTCACGCATAATAATAAAAATGTACATTCTGTGTACTTCATGGAATGATCACAATTGAAATGATTAAATAGAATATCTAATTTATTACTGAATGCATACAATTGGCATCTTCTATTTATATTCGAAAATTAAGTGGTGCTTAGTGTAGGGTGATGCGGTTGAGTATGTATCTTATGTGTACTCTAAATCAAAATCACTATATAATACTCGAAATAACTTTGAATTTGGATTCACCATTTAAATACGTTTTTCAAAATCTCACAATCATAAATGATGGAGACCATCCTAAAAATATATAAACTAGCCATACTCGAGAAGTGGAGAAAGAGTGTTTTCTTCTACTTAAATAATAGCTTAGGCAGGATTAAATGGATTGTTAAATCAATCGCTTTTATGTGTATCTTAATATTATACGTGACTAGTATAAATATTTCAAATGAATGGATGAGAATACGTAAATAATCCATAAATTAATGGTTTTCTTGATTCTAACGTTTGGTTTTGTTAGTTTTTTTATTCGTAATTAAATTTTATAACGAATGGCATTGGTTTTTTGTGAAATTTCATTAATATTATGTTGAAAAAGAATAGCATGTTGTAAAGCATGTTTACCAAACGAATCATTTTACCTTCAAGAAAAAAATAGCGTAATAATGATATCAAAAGTGTCAAAAAAAGTGTCTGCGGTGCCTGTAAATTTGTATCCATCTGGTAGATCAACCACCATTTCTCAATATTTACACTAGTCTCGTATGTAAGATCAAGACATCTATAGCAGGAGACCATGTATGCCGTGTAGTTGGGTTTTGAGATGTTCCCTTATTCATATGGAAAATACATCTTTCTACATACTTAACAACTTTATCTGAGATTAATTTTTATTTTGAATTTGTCTGTTTCAGAAACCATGGGTGTCTTAGTCAAGATATTGATTGGATCTCTCCTCGTTTCGACAGTGTTCAGCGAATTGTCAGGACCATTGAATGTAAAGAAAGAGTTGCCTAAGAAGAGTACTGAATCAAATGCTGAGGAAGAGTCCCCAGCGGAAAGTCCCATTGACAATAATGTTTCCAAAGATGATAATGAGCTACTAAAAGAATTGGAAACGGTAGAAAAACGAATGAAGGATTTCATATCAAGCATGAAGGATATGGGATCATCCAGTGGTCCTTTAACTGTTGTGAGACCTCCAGATCTATCCAAAGGTGATTTTTTCAAAATTAAATTTATATATACTAGAATATATATTTAAACTTCATGCACAGGAAATCGCCTCCTCGCACATGGTAGGCCCTGTTTTGAACAAAAAGTATATGGATAATATAATATTAGCTATTTTTTAACGCTCGCCTCATTTGCTTATAGGGTAATCTGCCACTGATTATAGGCTTACAACGGTTAATAATTAAAATACTTTATGTAAAATACGAGCCACTACATCAGTTATTATAATAAAAAAAAAATACTTTAACTAGTGCTTATCCATCCACCAAGAGCCATTAACAGGTTAAGTGATTTTGGAAGAATGCAAGTTTAAGTTTATCCTTTATCTTTCTTTCAATTTCATGTAATTGTAATATAGGAGAGAATTCTGACTCAGAGGAATCCGAGAAATTAATGGAAGGTGATTCAGATAATGTGGCTCCAGGTGCTATATTGGAAAATATGCAAAAGTGGATGAAGATGCTGTCAGATTTGGGTCAAGAATTAGGAGCACAATCATCTGATGTAAGGCTTATAAAATAAGATTTATTAATGTTAACTTTGACATTTTAGTCCAATTCAACTTTTTTATAACAGTAAACAGATATGTGAGTCAAAGCTGTAAAAAACAGCTGACTCACATTTTTAATTTTCTTATTACTATTATTTATGTATTGCATTTTAATAGATATTAAACAATACACAAGACTGAAGAGATTGATTGAATTGGCATTAACTTGGTAGAACTCCATTGTGATTAAGTCAAAATAACACTGTATTTAGTTCCAAAAAATTTTCATTTTGTTGATGGCTATTTTGGTTTCAAGCCATCATCAGAACTATGAAGTATTATTAACCATGGTATTAAGTGAATATATAAAAAGTTCATTCTACTCTTAAAGATTAATTCTCATTATAATAATAAAAAACTTCATGAATAATTTAAGGAATGTTTGTATTCATATGCTTTCTTTTCCATTCTAGGACAGTGAAGATAATGCAGAGGAGGCCCTGGAAATGTTATTGCCTCTTCCTGAAGAACCAGTTGTGGAACTTACTCCTGAAGAAATCGAAAGTAAGAATAGTTACTGACTTTCATTTTGGTTTAGTTTGTGTATTATATAGTCTTTATATTATGTCATCAGCAGTGTAGGTAATAATTTTTATTTTTTGTATTGACAGTTGAGGAAATGTTCCAGTCTGGGATGTCGCAGTTGAACAAGAGTCGGGGTGACAAAAGACTGGGCTACAATTTGATAAACCAAGCCGCGGAGAGAGGCCACAAAGATGCACAAATCAAAATCGCATGGGGCCGCTTGTTCGGTAATCACATCGAACACAGTGTTGAAGTGGCCAAGAATACCTTTGAAGCACTGTCGGAATTTGGACATCCGGATGCGCATACGGTATGTTTATTTTCTTCTCAATGTTGTGGATGTAAATACGGTTATTTGAAATAGCAGAAAGGTAGCCAAACTGCTTCTTAAACTCAAACAACGTATCCACAAAGAAGTGTTCAATTCTCGGTAACATGATAGTCAAACAATGTTATGTCTGTCTTTTCTTGTTTCTTCTTAAATTTTGAATTTAACGTTAACTACATAAAGTTGATCTTGCTTAATACCTAAAAAATTGAGCATTATCATAAGCAAGATAAACATACAATATATGTATAATGAGTTAACATTTCCTTTCTTAAGTTAACGTTAATTAAGCCCTCAAGAAGATGTTATTGTTTTAAAACTAACTTATTTTGAAATGTATTTTTTTAGGGTTTAGGTTTGTTGTACGCTTCTGGTATAGGAGTGAACGTATCCCAAGCTCGTGCTCTCATACATTTGACTCTTGGAGCTCTGGGAGAGAACATTTGGGCACAGATGGCTCTCGGATATCGTCATTGGGCGGGAGTAACTGTTCCCGTGGCTTGTGAAAAGGCTCTGGACTTTTATAGAAAAGCAGCTACTAAAGGTAAGTCATTCCATTCACACCTTAAACGGGTCAGGTAGTAATATGTTTCATGTTAGTATGCCATGAAAGATAGGAGAATTAGAACTACACTTTTAATCATTTCTTGAAACCTAATACATAGATGTTCCTGTCTAAGTTTTTTTCTATCGATTTTTTACAAATATTAAGGTATCAACATGAAATTTTATAAAGATATTTGATTGGAATTTCATTTTACATCATTAGTATTTTTAAATTATTATTATCTGGCTATAAATTGCGCATGTTTTGATTCCTGATTTTTTTGTTTTAAAGTTTAATTAACCACTTGATCATATTTTACTGTTGATATATACAATTTTAGCTAGATTCGAATTTCATGTTTTGATAATCAAAAAAAAATATTTTATAGTGGCAAGCGAAGTTTCATTTGGAGGCGGAGCCGCAGTCCATCGTATTCGACTGCTAGATGAACAAGAAAATTCAGGATATAGTTCTGGAATTCTCTACAATGACCTGATTGAATATTATCAACTTATGGCTGAAAAGGGAGACATACAAACTCAGGTAAAACAAAATATTAACTTTTCAGGTGACCAAAAAACCATTCATAGAAATATGTAGCAAAAATCATTTAATGTGTGCAAATATTATTTCAATTATAAATTAACACCTTTAAATTAAGAATCATGTAAGAATCTTTTTCAAGACATTTAATTAGTAAATCAAATATGTAAATGTGTTTTTCCTTGTTATATTTAACTACTAAACTATGACTTGTAGGTTTGGTTATTTTCTTTTTTATTTGTGTTTTTTTATATGCAAAAAGTGTGAGTAAAAACACACAAACACTGTATAGTATCTATAGTATTAAGTGTTGTAAAGATAATTAATGTGACACCAACTGGAAATTTATTTTGATTGCATTTTATTTATGATGTTACAAAAAATGTGACACAATCATAACTTTACTATCAAGTACTAATTGAAAGTTTCAGGTGTTTTTTGAGTTTTTCGGCTGGTGTTTTAAAAAATATATAAAACATTATTTAGACTTTGTGTTTATCATGAGGTAGTCGGCGTTGTGACTATGATTATTATGAATAAAAAATAATGAATGATCCTAAAAAACTGTGTAATAAGAGAAAAGAATATATTTTATCAACATTACAAATACACACAATGATAGTAGACAACCTTAATTTTTCATTGTTCTTAGATTGGTATCTTTATCTAGTGGTTTTGTTTGTTTCAGGTCGGCCTCGGCCAGTTACACTACCAAGGAGGTCGAGGTGTTCCTCTGGATATGGAGAAAGCAATGCATTATTTCAAGCAGGCTGCCAACGCAGGAAACGCCGAAGCGATGGCTTATCTAGGAAAGGTTAGTTAATTTCTTTATGCGATGTTTCATTTCTTTTTGTATGTGTAGAAAGGGCTGTCTATGGTGGATATATATAACAATTCTACACAATTGTAAATAGGGGGTGTTGACATAATATTTCCATTGAATTTTATTCATGTTTAAAAAAAAATCTTGCAGTTTTATTTAAGAAGTATACAAATAATTTGAGTTAAAGATGCAGGATGATGTGCAAAATTGCATACATGAATTTCTAGGATCCAAATCTCTGTGAAGGGAATCTTATCTCATTTTTATAGCTATTCAAATTTTACTAATATGACAACATAAAACATAGTAACATAATTGAATCTCACTTCACGGAACACAGAATTCAGATAAGAACTGAAGGGAATGGTGTAATCTTGAAAGAAAAATAAAAGAGTTTTGTATGCGAGATAAATAATAATTTAGATCATTATGTTCACACTGTATCCATTTCAGATTCATCTTCAAGGCAGTGATACCATCGAAGCCGACAACGACACAGCCCTTCGTTACTTCCGTAAGGCGGCAGATCTTAACAATCCTGTTGGACAGTCGGGTCTCGGGCTGATGTACCTGCACGGCCGAGGGGTTCAAAAAGACACCAATCAGGCGTTAAAGTATTTCAAACTTGCTGCTGATCAAGGATGGGTTGATGGCCAATTGCAATTAGGGAACATGTACTTTGGTGAGTATACTTTATTTTGATTTGACTATTATTATTATTCTTTTCTCAACCAGTACTTTCTTAACCAGTTAGCCGCCAACGTCGAAGTATTCAATACGAATGCGACTCACGGGTGAGAAGATGGCGTACAAATGGTTAATTATAATAATCATGATTTGTCGGGTCCATGGCACAGCGGTCAACGTCGTTGGCTTCCATGTCGGACCTTGAGGGTTCGAATCCCAGTATGAACAGCATTTTTTCAATCGATTTATCGATTTCTGATTGAGGCCGTGAATTCTAAATGAAGTCTAAAAATTTCCTCCGGTCCTTCCAATCCTAAAATAACGGGCGTAGTGAGAGTGATTAGCTAACCACTAGTCCTTTGCTAAGACCTATTTCTTCTATCCCTAATCTTTTCAAGAAACAAGAGAGGCTAAGCAACTGAGTAATAACTGGTTCTCTTAGTCTAACTTAAAATATGTTTAGATACTTCCGTTATGAGGCCATATGCTCCACATTGGAAGTGGACATAGTGAAGTGTTAAATAAATATATATATAATAACTGTAATAAATTGATATATTTTCAGGGGGTATTGGCGTAAGACGTGATTTCAAACTGGCCAATAAATATTTCTCGCTTGCATCACAGTCCGGTCATGTTCTGGCCGTGTACCACTTGGGACAAATGCACGCTCAGGGAATGGGCATGATGGCTTCTTGCCCCACTGCCGTTGAGGTAAGTGATACGTTCCATGTAGTGATTCCATTTGGTAATTTTATTCAAGAATACTCCATGTTGATTAATCATTTCGTTGAGGGAAGGATTTTGTACTCCTATTAACAATTCTTCTCAAAAATGTATACAGTCTTCTCACTGAATCATAATAAATAAGCATACAAAAAAATTTAAAGACAGGGTAACTAACTCTTTAGATATTATTTTTATATGTCTGAGTTGTTCTGGATTCATTTTTGAACTTTATAAATAATGTTAGTTCCCATTCTCGTTTCTGATTTATTTCCAGCCTTAATATTCCCTCTGTTATTCACTTTAAGTTCATCTAACATGTCGCACCGCAATATTTGAGTTGTACCATTTTTATGTAAACTAAAATTATATTTGTACCATTGGTTGAAAGTATCAAAAGAAATTATTATTATCTTACTAATGAGATATGAAGTGAGTCAAGTAGTAAAATGGTAAAACGTTTATATTGTACTTTTAAGTACAACCACATCTGTACTTGGTGTTTTGGTGGATTGCATATTTTTATTTTAGAAAGATAACATTATTGCAGTGTGTATTTACCGAGCTCACTTCATATTTATAATACTTTATGATTTGTAGAGTATTATAACACATAAAACTGAATGTTTCCAAAAATACCACTTGGCTCACTTCACCTCTCTGGGGCTTGTGTGATATATCATTAAGAGTGAGCTGCACATGTCCAAAAGATATGATGCTTTGAATTTTGAAATCATGTCGAGATCAGAATGGTGAAATCCAATGTGTATCATATATTTTATAGTTCTCTTTGATTTATTTTTCAATTTCATTTCAGCTATTCAAAAATGTAGCCGAGCGAGGAAAGTGGGGCGAGCAATTGATGCTGGCTTATAATGATTACAAACAGTTTGATGACAACAAAGCTTTCGTGCAATATGCCATCATGGCTCAACTGGGCTATGAAGTTGCACAAAGTAATGCGGCATTTCTTTTGGACAGAGGTAATAAAAATAGGAGTGACATTTCTCCCGTATCTTAAAATATGTCACCTCATCTGCTGCGATTTCAGTCCTCCAAGGACTAGTGTAAAATCAAATAACTTAAAAATCAATTAAGCGAAGGAGTTTCTGCAGAAATGCATTCAGCCTTAAAGTAATCGAATTACTTTCTTTTTTACGATAGTTTTCTCTTATGTTCTCAGGTGATGTGACATTATTTGGTGGTCCACCAGAAGATTATGTGCGCGCTCTGACATTCTGGAGTCGAGCCGCATCTCAAGGATATTCTCCAGCGCAAGTCAAGCTTGGAGACTATCACTACTACGGTCTCGGAACACCAGTAGATTATGAAACCGCTGCGAGTCATTACAGGTAAATTGTGAAATTTGGCAATGAAAATATAATCTACCATTTTCTAGCTAGTTTTTAAAATTGACCTTTATTCTGGAGTTTTTTTTAATGATTCTAAATGTATTCCTAATTTTCGAAATGCTATCAATTTAATAATACAATAATAAAATATTGGCTCATGAGGGGATCGAACCCGCGACCTTCGGGTTATTGACGTTCTAACCAACTAAGTTCCATGGGCCTGATGAATAATGTGAAAAAAGAAAAAGAATGTCTAAAAAAATTTCTATATACATTTAAATCTTATTTTAAGTTAAATACTTCCAGGTATGTTGCATTTACTCAGAACTGTCAATATTTTATTTACCAACTTCTGCCAGCATGGTGACGATATATTATTTTGAGGATAAAATTTACTATTACGAATATTTCTATCTTTAAAATATACAACAACAAAGAGGTTGATAAGAACAAATGTACATAAAAGGTTGTAGATAATTAACTCATGTTTTTAAATTATAGACTAGCTTCAGAGCAGCAGCATAATGCCCAGGCTATGTTTAACCTGGGCTACATGCATGAGCAGGGACTGGGTATGCGACGCGATGTCCACCTGGCCAAGCGATGCTACGATCTCGCCGCTGAGACTAATACTGATGCCAAAGTTCCTGTCGCGCTTGCCCTCTTCAAGCTCTTCCTCATCTTTAATTTAGAGTCACTACATGACGTATGTCTATTGAATAAAAATATTTATTTATTTTTCAATTTATTTATGTGTGCATATATTATGTCTACCCACATAACAATAAATTACAAATATTAGATTTATTACTTTTGCATTGTAACGAATGATAGAAACAGTAAAAAATTCAAGAGAGTCGACTGACGAATCGAACCTAATTCCACTAGAATAATAATATGGTATGTCAGCAAGAAATGTTTTGAAAAGTAAAATTACTTTGTATTAAGTGAAAATTTAAATATCTAGCTGATATTTAAATATTTCAAGCTCACTAACCCATTGCAGTTTCTCACTGAATTCTGCTTTGAGATCTTAAGTGTTAATGTGTTCTTTTTGTTTATTACAGAGCCCAATATCTATCTTCTTTTCAATGGACGAGTCGTTCATCTCGAATTGGGATATCTACTTGATAACTGCATTAACAAGTATCCTTGGAGCGGTGATCTACTTCAGGCGACCCGTAGTGCCTCAACCGCAGAACTAATGATTGATCCGTTGAGAAGATCTCACCTGTGTTCAATATACATAAACATTATACGTGTTATACATTATCCTTGAGTCTTTTCAGCCATCTTGATAATCAATAATGTGAATATTTAAAAGGATTATGAAGTTATTAATTTGAGTTTGTGCGTCTAAGGAATACATGCATAGACAACAAACAAATGTGTGGAAATGTAAAATAATGTGCTCTTAAAAAAAATGATAACTCGAAAGGAATTATTGGTTGAATCTGAAAGGTTTACTTCTTCTTTAATGTATTTTATTTTATATGACAAATAAAATATTTTCACCATATAGTTCTTGTGGCTACATAATTATGTAATACAACATGTATCAAAAAGTTTTATTAAAAAATAAAATATTTTTTGTACTAATTACCCATTATTTATTAATATTCATGAACTGTCAGTCATTATTAACTAATGAAATATAAAATGATGCATTGTTATTTATAAAATTACTTTAAAACTAAGTATATGTAAAGTTCTTTTCTTACTGAATTAATGCTTAATCATGTTTTATTTTAAATTGCAATTTAGTAGCATTCGTAAGAAAGAGATTCTAAACATTTTAATTATAGATTGTTTTTTGTCATTTATTTATAATCTGATAGTTAAGTGTTTATAAATTCTTTCTTTTTATTTTTTATCAATTGTTTGTCACACCTTGTCATTAGTTTTAATAGTTCTCTGTATCGTTTTATGTTTCGTAAGTTGATAATGCTTGAAATATGTGAAACCGGTCCTGATCTATTAATAAATAATGTGGAATTGATACTATTACTACTAGTAAAATTGTTTTATTTTTTAATAGTGATTTTTTTAAAATATATTTTTACTGAATATGTAGAAAAGATTTTATTTTATCAGCAAATTGAAAACTAATATTTTCTATTTGTATGTCAGCAGCAAGGCAAATTAAAAAACTCACTGGTCTGCAATGAAAAATGTCACCGTAATGGTTGCCAAATTGGCAAGAAAAAAAATACTTTAACACTTTTAATTCTTAAAATATTAGATCTCTGGATGTGTTTGAAGTGACTCGAATGCAGGTATTTTGGAAGTTACGAGCATAACATTGTTATTTAGCATTATTAATAAGGGATCGAATTTATTTGCAAATTATTTCCACCTTTATAATATGAAAATCACAATTTCTTTAATCCTATAATGTGCTGTTTTTAACCATACTGTTTTAATGTGGTTTATGGACTGATAAAATTTTGGTCTTTTTGCCTGATAATTAATAATAACTTGCAATATTTTATTAATTACACCTCTTTGTTATTATAAAAGATCAACTATTATCTGAAAGTTTATCAATAATTCGAATAATTTAAGCAATTATTTGAGTAGTGTTACTGCAATGAAATGTATACTGTTATTGTTATTTTAAAGTTTATTTAACGGTAAAATTTCAAGTGATAGATCCTTATGTTGTGCTGCTTGAAAAGATTTATTGTTTTATTGAACGCACAATGCGTTTTACCTTTTATAGACGAGATGCCCATAACCTCTTGTTGTGGTTGATCGTACATGAAGTGAGTTACACGATTTCGATTGATTGACTGTATTTCATTCAGTCACTATCTTATCTTTTGTATAAAATGTCAAAATTTGAAGCAATATTATAAAAATGAAATGTTAATCTATTGAATGGGGGATCGATATTACAGTAAGTCTTCTTTCATCACATAAACACTCAAATCTAAACATCCATTTAACAAAAAAAACATAATCATCTTATAGTCATTTACATTGGCGGATCCAAGGGGGAGGCCATGGGGGCCATGGCCCCCCCCTGAGGAGAATTTATTTTCTATTGCTATTTGAATTTATATCTAAAACTTTATTGTGAAATAGGCTCCTTAATCGTTTAGTTTACTATATTTTGTAGAATACATACTTAATTATGTATTGACTATTTTTATATAGATATTAGCTTAAAATCATTTATTTTTTAATGTATTATGTGTGTATCATGTTTATTTTCAAATTTAATGGCCCCCTCCTGGGACAATTTCTGGATCCGCCAATGGTCATTCATCAAATTTCCTTGAAATGTATGGAAATCAACTTAGGTTCTATTCTTTAATGTAGTAGATTAACATGAGAAATACATTCTATAAATACAAAAATTCAAAACAAGTCCAAAATAATTATATATAAAATATTATATTTCCTAGATTCCTGTCATTGATTTCTTTTTATGAGAATAAAAAATCGAAGGATTGTCAATAATTATTCATAAAACTTTGTCAATGTTATTCTTTTAGCACTGAACATGTACTTTTTTCACTAAATCATTATTGTTTCAAGATGTTGTCTATTTATAGTTTAGTATTATCACGTGTGCTGGCCGTCATTTGTTTCAAATAACTAAGTAGAAAGTTTTGTACATATTTTTTAACCTAATTTTAATTATCTAAGTATTTTCTTGGGTTCAGTGGTTAATCACCGTATTATATCTTATTTTAGTATTTTTGCATAGCCAGTTTACAGTAATTTATTACTTATTTTATAACTGTCAATATGTAGAAGAGGTGAAGTAATATGCCAGCTTATTAAACAAAAAATCCTTTGACGAGGGATCTATTTTCCTCGTTAATTATAATGTACATCATTCCATTCCTAACTTCTAGGTCATCTTTCACAAATCTACCTTTCATTGTATGCTATTTTTCAAATATTCTAACTAGTACTTCATTTTTTAAACACTTTCCCAGATAAGCTATTCCATTAGTTTTTAACAGGCTTTTCTTATCACCGAGGGACAGTTACGTGAAGTGTTTAATGGTGCATAACAATTTAAATGTTAATTTGTTGTTTCTTATTTATGTTATGTAAAATAAAATCTCAGTTCTTTAGTGAGTTTTCATTTGAAATCTTGACAAGTTGGATTTATTCTATTTATGAGCCGGCTATATCAATTAAACTTTATTGGAATACCCTAATTATCAAAAATGACAAGGGTACGCAACCGGTCGATCCCGAAAACTATTATTTTAAAAAAAAATATTTTGTAAGCACATATATATCTAAAGATATTTCTCATATAAAATAAACATTTTTGTTTGAAGTAGGGAAAAAAAATTCTTATAAGAATCATGCTAAGAGTCGATCGTGAGAAAACAAGTAGATCCTAATGCAAAAAGGTCGCGTATCCTTGATATAAAATATGGATAGGTTAAATAATACAAGAAATTAAAGTGCGATAATTAGAAACTACGGAAAGTTGATCTTCAGCGTTGGTGTATTTTTAACTGTCACTTTTGATGATTTCACAAATTCAATGATTCACAACTTTTTCTTCCGATTAACCCATTCAAAACTTGCGCAGAAAGTTCATTTGTTTCTTCTTCCACTAAAGTTTCCTATTTTGTCACTTTACATGAATGTATATTTTGGTTCACGCTACAGTAGCAAAAATCTGCACATATTGACTCATCAATCTCTATTTATTACAATTTCAATTGTTTTCCGGTATCAAATTGTATATCTGTAATATTTTGGGTATTCCAGTAACTGTGAAGGCATTAATATTATCAATATTAGTTGTTTTCTTAATTAACGATGATTTGGCAGTAGCTTTGTAACTACACATAATATAATATTAAAGAGAACTTTATTTGTATTTGATTCATATTATTGTTTTTGATTTCCATGTGTATGATGAAATCTATATAGATCGATTGATTCAACACCTTTTACATTTTAAATTGGTTTTTTTTTAATATGCAATTTATGCATGATATAGAGAAATTACCATTTATAACTAGTTGGGAGATTTAAATAATAAAACTTTTTGTGAACTGAAAAAACCTAACATGTAATTTATGACTTTCCGTGCACACTAATGTTATTCATAACCAAATGTATATAAGTGTAAATGATAAGTTATGTGTGTGTGATATGTAATTATAGTGCGGCAAATTTAGTCATTAGAAAAAGAAATAAATTTTTTAAATCAGTTTTTTTTATTATCTTTGAAACCCTTATCACGTTTTAAAAAAAAAAAAAATGTCAACGACTGTGTCCTCATGCCCGGGTTTAAACAGTATAATACGTTTACTTTTTAAACTCTATCACTTTATAAGCGTTTGTAATTGTTTGCATATAGTTATCGATACTGCAATAGGTTGTATGTATGTTGAAATACCCCAAGAGTTCAAGAAGCCATAAATCAATACAATTTATTTATTCAACATATTAGATGTTCTCAAAATTAATGTTGTTTTTTAGTGAAAAAAACAAAAAAAAGATTTAATTCAATTTCTGCCACTAACACATTTTTGTCTATCGTAGTTGGTCTTCAAAATCCTGGATTAATCTTGATATCGTAATTTATGGTTCTAAGTTTTTTTGATATCTTTGACACTTGCAGATATCTTATAAATCACCTACCACTTTGCAAATCTTTTTTGTCTAGCATACAATTTCGTATGAATATTTCGCTTGGTAAAAATTCCATCATCTTTAATTTTGACGGTTAATTTTATTTTTAAATACTAAATTAAATATTGACAAGATCCTACTCCACCAAATGTCAAACAACAAGGACAGGCCACGACTAATATGTCAGATAATAGTAGTGACAAGGATAAAGAGGAACCAACATTCAAACCTGAAACGATTCAAGGATTAAAAATGTCAACACAGATTATATTTTTTGGACTAACAATCCTAATGCTAGGCATTCTAGAAAATTTCAAAATGAATTGAGATTTTGCATGAACTACATAAAATTTTATGTAGAATTACAGTCACGGGAAATGCAGAAATCAAACGAAAAATTTTAAACGAAATTTATAGTAGAGAAATAATTTACAGTTGGATCAACAAAACAAATGTAATAATAATTAACTCAGATACGAAATTTTAATAATAATTAATCTATGAAAAACAGCATGTCGGAGCAAAATTCAACAAGATTGTTAAAAAAATCGATTACATTTCGCAACTGCAAATAAACCACTTTTTTGGGCGATTTTAAACAACAAATTTAAGTTTTTCATACATGTTCGATACTTTTCACACGACATTTTGATTACTGGAACCAATTTATCAAATTATATGAAAATAAGATTTTTTACACATTTTTTTTTTATACGCATCATTTTCTGGAACCAATGTATCACGAAAAAAGGATAAGGTGTATATATATATATATATTTAGAATAAAAAACAATTTATGTCTGAAGACCCTCAAATGGCTATGAAAAGAGCCACAGATTGCCGACCCCTGGTCAAAAATACATATTGTCGCAAAGCTATGTATGTACATTTAGTGGCTATAGAGATATTCTAGCCTTTACTGAAAATAACCTAGTTGGCTGTATTGTTGACAACATTGAAATAAAATGCAAACGATAATATATATATATAACAACATTTTATTTGAGTTGCAATGACATTTTTAGATATTTCGTATTTTTTTACAAATAATAAAAGCAGTCATTAAATTATGAATGATGGCAAAAAAAAATTGCCAACTAAACTGTACGTTCAGTCCACATACTCTTTCCGACATTTTCTGATACCCAGATGGAAAGTTGACTCCATTTTTATAATTAATTTCCACAAACACTTAAACACACCCTAAGCGTAATAACTAAGATTAGCCTTCTTTTTGGCTTGAACTTCCAAGATGGCGTCCATGAAATCTTCATGAGTGACGGCGGTTGCGGATCTCCTCAAGGCAATCATACCGGCTTCAACGCACACGGCTTTACATTGAGCACCATTGAAGTCATCTGTTGAGCGCGAGAGTTCTTCAAAATTGACATCTGGGCTCACATTCATTTTTCTGTAAAACATAATCGACATTTCATTAATTGTTAAACAAAAATTTAGACAATTCTTATTTTGTTGGTAATTATTCAACTTATATATTATACTTTCGTTTTTTTTGCTGTTCCAAATAACTTCTCAGTACAGGCAGTTGTGGGCATCATATAGTTGCGTATAACTATAGCCCACATGCCACGATTCTTTTGGCAGTGTATCTCATTGTCATGAAATGTTCTTATTTAGATTGCTGTTATGTTAATATTGTTTGGACTGTCTCGTATTTTAAAACTTCTTCATCGTGTCACAAAATGTGAGTGTAATCAACGATTTATTATGAAAATGACCTGTGAACGCTATCTTTTTCTGTAGCTCAAATTGTATCTAGTAATGCAGATGAGAGCTTCAAATATCATCCTATCTGGTGAGGAAATGATTTCTAAAATTTAAGTCTTTTGCAAAAAACACTGTTTGAGAACCGAGTTTAAAAAAATGTTTAAAATTTTGATTTAATGTTAGATATGTATGCACGGCAGTTTTTGATTTCCTCGAAGCATGAAAAAGCTACCAGAGCTTTTTGCAACTCGATTCACTTTTAGTCATCCAAAAACTATCTTGACTGATAAATTAAGTATATTTGCACGATCATTTTGTATGACTAGGGTGACTTTAACGTGCTGTGGCACATACACAGTTGTAGGATAATAGATTATAATATTGACAAAAATTTACCTTGAGTGAATCTGCATAATACGTGCTCTCGCTTCTTCATTGGGGTGAGGGAATTCAATTTTTCTATCCAGCCGACCGGAACGGAGCAGAGCCGGATCAAGGATGTCGACTCTGTTGGTTGCGGCGATTACTTTGATATCAGCGGTAGAACTGAAGCCATCCAATTGATTTAACAATTCCAACATAGTTCTTTGAACTTCTCTGTCTCCGGCCTTTTCGGAGTCGAATCGTTTTGTACCTATGGCGTCCAACTCATCAATGAAGATGATAGCGGGAGATTTTTCTTTGGCGAGCGCGAAAGCATCTCGCACAAGCTTTGCACCGTCACCTGGAAAAATAATTATTTTCATAATTTTAATATCAAGTACTAGTTTTTTTTTTATCAATCTCCCTGCTCCCAATGTTGAGCATATTGACCCGTAATAGGCGAAAAGCCGTAACTGATGATTTATAAATTTTACATGAGAAAGTTTTTTTTAAATCAAGTTCGAAAAAGGAATTCCTTAAGTGCGGTTAGTAAATGGTAATATATGGTCAATGACTATATCCTGATATTATAACAAAATTGTCCGACTACTTTCCGTTCTCTAGATCAGTGCTTCCCAACATTTTTCATTCCAGTCCCCTAAATCTGAAAAAAAATAGCCTGCGACCCTCCTCAATACAAAACATGTTCTGCAGCCCCCAATCTGGGAAGCACTGCTTTAGATCAACGTTTCTGTTTCAACAAATCGTTCTCTCTAATTCCTATTTCGAGTATAGGATAGGAGGCAAGTGGAAAAGAATGTAAACATCACATAGAACCCTGCCATTGGGCTCAAGTTGGTAAATCATTATATAAAATTCCCACCAGGGATTCAAATCAACGACCCTGCAAACAAATAACACCGCATGCACAACAGCATTGACACTTAGATCATACATATAACAGAAGTTTAATGAAATTAAATTCCATATTTTCTACTATTTGTTATAAAATATTCTGCGATGGATTGTTTTCTACGTTGCAAAAGTAATAAATTTAGAATTTGTAATTCTTATGTAATGTATATCAGCAAACACCCCTGTACAATATCATATGTCTCTGAATTTGAATTTATTATTTTTTAATCGTTTAATAAAGTTTCATAATCGATGGTATCTTATAATCTAGTAAATACGGTTATTAATTTATCAAGATCTTCCATATCTCATTCATTTCCTATTTAAAATTGAGAAAAAATATCACATGAGTTTTTGTGTCTTCCAACCATTATGTAAAATAGCAATAAAATTCCAGTTCTTTACCAATAAACATCTGCACTAGTTGTGGTCCAGCTAGTTTAAGGAATGAAGACTTTGTCTGTGCGGCACACGCACGGGCCAAAAGGGTTTTTCCTGTTCCAGGGGGGCCGTATAAGAGCACACCTTTTGGAGGGTGGATTCCCAGATTTACAAACTTCTCTTTGTGGGTCATTGGAAGGACCACGGCTTCAATTAATTCCTAGAACATAATTAAATTAACATTGACGAGTGTCTTACAAAACATACTCAAACATGCTCTCTACACAGAAATTATTAACATCGTTTGAAGACACGGGAGTCCAATTTGGAAGAAGTGATGAATGAGGCCGTTTCTCATACTGTATGTGAAGTACAACCACTGGGTAGATATTTCTATGCAGTGGTGACTTCAACGTGATTTTCAGTAGCACGCTGTGACTTTGTGAAAACTAAAAATAATGTGAAATAACCAGAAGACATACAGGCGAAGATTTTTTATAGCGTGAATATTGCTTAACTGCTTTACCTAGATAGTTAAAATTCTTTCCATTGTCTAATACACACTCCACAAATGTAAGTAAAGGGTTTAGGGGTGCATAGACAGCTTTCTTCTCATTAAATACTTTGAGAAATAGTAAGCACAAGTTTCCAAACTATTTTCACTGCACCAGAGGTGGCCAATTTGTAAATGAAACGGTAAGCTACTCATTTAGATTTTAATACATATTTTTTACATTACGTAGAAAAATTAAATGAATTTGCTGATTAACTGAATAAGATCAAAATTAGATTTGATTGTAGTTGAAAGTTTTTTTTTTACATTATTGTTACTTTTTCACCGATTTTATATTTTGCAAAAGTTATCAGCATCCTTGAATGGGATGTATGAAAATATGGAATTTTCCTTTCAGATAGAAAAAAAGGAGCATGTTGTAAAGCATATTTACCAGATTTTATAACACAAATTATTAATTTGTTATATTTCTTAGGCTTAGAATGAAATGAACTTTTGAATAGATGATTTGCATTTATAGTGTATCTCCCTCTATAACTCTGTTTGGCTACAATGTTTTATTTATGAATTCAAATAAAATATTATATGCACGAATGTTTGCGATAACAAATTTAAAATATACATTAAATATCTATTTTGTTATATTTTCATCAAAATCGAAAATCAAGTTCACTTGTACCAGTGAAAACCATCCAATCCACATGTGCAATTATGTTTTACCCTATTTCTTACCAATTTATTGATAAATCATAATATGGCGTTTTAAGATTTTAGATATTTCAAAATTAAAGTAACAAGCTTAAGATAGTAGCTTATATACTAAGGTATAAATCAGCAATTAATACTACATATTTATATACACTAGAAATGTATGTTATTTTGGAACAGTTTTATAATAAATCAACACGTAACCACATTAAACAATGTCCATTGAATGACATTTAATTAAGCATTACCTGGATCTGTTTATCGAGTCCACCGATATCGGAATACTGTTCAGTTGGTCTCTCGTCTACTTCCATAGCTTTAACCCTCGCATCATATTCGGCAGGTAATGTTTCCAATATTAAATATGAGTCTTTGTTGACACCTACAAGGTCTCCGGGTTTTAGTTTTTCGGCGTCCACTAAGCCGATAACTGGTAAAAAGTACGTTTGTCGAGTGGACGTCTTGATGACGGCACATTTTCCTTTTCTCTGAGAATCGAGATCAACTACAGCACCGTCTTCCTCTTCCTCTTGCGGATCGACGTCCAGCAGCTCGATCACATTTGAAACTAAGTAAGGCAGTGTCTTGTTGACTTTGATTTTTTCTGTGTTCTCTTTGATTTTCTCATTCTGTGCCTGCAGTTCGTGAGAAATCCTCATCACTTCGCTCTTCATAATTTTGATCTCATTGTCCATCAAACGAGTGCGACTTACGATCTCATCTGTGGGCATTCTGAGCACTTCTTCGCCCAAAGAATCTTCTCCATCCTCCCAAATCGATTTATCTTCCAAGGTGCCGGCCATTATTATTGTTTAATTTAAAATACTTTTCAAACGGTACATACATAAACTACACGATGACAATGCTGAGCCGCTGTTCAAAACTAAAATGTCATTATGCTATATGGCGATGTTCAGGTAGCAGTTATACGCAGAAAAAAAATACCAATGACTATGTTTAACTACGTTCATAGACAAATATTTTGATGTTAAAAGGTTTTTTTGTTAAAAAGTGAACGACGCACAAGTTTAACAATAATTCCACGACCTCTTGTATTTTCCAATAACATTTCAGACTGAAATAAGATTTACATCGTGCATGATTTTGCCTGAAAAAATATAATAACAATATTTAATTCTTTCGTTTAAATATTTAGTGCTAAATTTGTAGCATTAAATGGTGTAGCATTTTGGTTGGTGCATGTTTGAAATAAGTTTGAAAATTTTTAGTTTTATTGACATCAGTGCAGCCATTTCATAAAACACCAAAATATTCTTGAGGGCCATCATAAATCCATTAAATATTGGTTGACAGCCGCTGTTTAAGAACAGCAAGGAAGATTGATTTTTAATGCATTCATTTTTATAAGATGATTTCTCAATAATATTTTATTTAGTCAATACTGACGACAATCATAATAATTATAAAATAAGCATTTTTTAATTAATTGTTACGCAGATATAATAATAGTTTTATAAAGTTTAATTTTAGTTTTCATAATTTGAATATTGTTTTTTTTGCCATAATTGTGGAATAAAATGTACTTTCATTAAATATGCCCAAGAATGATTATCCTTCAGATAATTTCTGAAAACAAATAATTTTCACCTTTTCTTTTTATTGTGAGAGTTGGTAGCCAAGTAATATTTGGTAATATTTTCATACTTCACTCTGTACGAACTGTCTTGACATAAGCTAATAAATTGAGTTTGAGCTTTCTAAAAAAAAGAATTTCCACTTAACATGGCTCTCTCAATGCTGATTCGTGGTGCCTCTACGAAATTAAGTGGTAAATTATGTCTTAAATCATAACTTCTAACAACAATCTCATATAAATGTTACATAATAACACATCCTCCAACGCACGTTACATATTGTTATCGTGTTATTTTTTTTTATTGCTTTTTATAAATACATTGACAAGCAATAAATGATGTATTTGCAAGCTGTTGCAGACACAAACACTGTTGGCTTGACCTCTCGAGGATAAATAACAAAAAAAGAGGGCAAAAGATTAAAATATCTGATATACTGATCAGATAAGCATAACCCCAATTAATTGCAGCTCGAGGTTACTGAATCAACCACTAGTGTCACATATAATGCCTACGAATGAGAACTAATACCACCACAAAAACCAAAGACCACGCACCCGCCTACGCCCAGGTAAATCCAGGACGCTACGCGGGAAAAGCAACATCAAAATACACCAGATGAAAGGGAAATTGGAGCTCGGCTCCACCAGCCCCAGAATTTGATGTATAGATATCAATCAGTACAATAGTCGTCTTAAGTTTTAAATTTCATATTACACGAAAAATAGTTTAATTACGAAGGATACATTAATATGCCATAACAAATTTTGATATCAATATTTGGTTATATTTTTTCCAAAACGAGTTTTTCTGGTTTATTAATATAAATATATATATATATTTTTTTAGGATGTCCCGTCTCAATGCTTTCTGTTCATGCGTCAAGATTCAGCTCAATTACACTACAAAACGCATCACGATTGAGGACAGTTCTGCCGATTCAACCGATTATTGCCAGCTTTGTTAACATACCGAAGATACAACCTACCATATTCAACACTGTATGTTCTTATTTTATTAATTGAATTACAATTTATGTCCTTCATTAATTGAATACCCTTGTCCATTGGTATAACTATTTTTTCCAATATACAGTCCAATTGTCAACTAATATCAAAGTATTTATGCACTATTAAAGAATTCAAAATAGTCATTGAATTGGTAATTGTGTGTTAAAGCTAGTCATGGATTATTTCGGCGAAGATACTAAGCTAAAAACAACGCCATGATTTAAATTATTTTTTGAGGGCTTGATAATCGCATTAAAATCACACATTATTACGAAGAACATTGATAAATTATGCGAAATACAAAATATTTTTCACTACTTCGCCTCTATTATTCATTATGGCCGCGCGACCGCGGTTTGAATCAAACAAATATTTTTTTTTTACCTCTTTTTTCACTTTATCACTTAATATTAGACTAGGATATTTAAAATCATTTTTTCGCAGCTCTCATTGGATTTACCTGAAAATGATTGAAGATATTTACTTAAACTCCTACAAAAAGTGTTAATCAATAGGAAAGTAATTTATAATCTTCAAACAAAATTTTATTTCACAATAATTGGAACTAAATTCCATCATAGACAAGTTTTGTCAACCCAGTGCTTATTTAGTGTTTATCCACTGTGTGCGAAAAGTAAATGCCGTCAAATCTGTAATATTTATAAATGAGTTGAAGAAGAAAATAGACCAGGCGAATCAATGCCGCTGAATTGTACAATTTTTCCCTCATAAATATATTTTCTCCATAAAAAAAGATTTACAGTCGAAAGTGAGTAAAATTCACATTGAAATGCTTCCTCTGATAAATACCAATTTCAGACTTAACACTCTTTTTCTTTCCCACACCCCCATTATAAATAACGCAAGAGTACTTGTAATCGTCCTACGTAATACCTCCAGGAATAGTAAATTGTGTTTCACAAGCTATGAAAAAATTAATAAATTTCTTTTGATTTCAGGCCTACAGCACAGTTGCACCAGCGAAGGCTGTTGAAAGTTCCGGCACAACTACACTATGGATGGCTGAAAGGGCTGTCTCTGCATCTTTGGTTGTTCTTGTTCCCCTGGCTATCGCCCTTCCCTCAAAACCCTTAGACGTGTTATTGGCTGTCAGCCTTGTCGCCCACACTTACTGGTAAAAATATTTTGATGATTAAATAATAAATTGCTTCTTTGGGTTGCACAATATTGAAATGTTGATAGAATCATTGTTTATATGAAATTGCTATTGGGTTTTGTTGTGCATAGTTATTGATAAAACTCGGCAACTTAAATATACATGTATAATGAATACACCCAATAATTTAACTGGACATCAAAGTGGAAGAAGTGATCATGGGAAAATTTGGTGCCATTTTTACATAGCACAGCTTTTAGTATCATCAGAAGTTGTATAATGTAAAAAATATTCATCATGCACATAATTTTGATTTTACTGATGTTATTTTCTTAAATATATATTCTAAATTATTTATCACTGATTTTTGGTGGTTGCTGTAAATACATCGTTACGTTCAGAAAATAAATCAATTTGCTGATCAAATGGTTATAAAAAAAAAACTTGCACAACTTGGCATATATTTTTCACCACTACACTGGTTATGAATCACCCTCCTTCTGATCTCATCTTTAAAAAGTGGTTTGTTTATGGATTCTCAACGAATAAATAATCATTAGAATTCCTATATTCTTCGCTGTCACTGAGAACATGTTAAATGTCATGAATTAAAATTACAATTGGCTTGGGACAATTATTAAACACACACTCTGTAAAAGTCCATCTGTAGATTCCTATTTTATCAATTTTTATTTTACAGTCATAAAGAGGAGATAGGAAATATTCTGTAACATATAATTACTTGTCTTGATTCATCTGCTGATGGGTAAATTTTAGAAGCAAGTGTGTGCTTAACACACACATCTTACTGCCTCACAAGTGCGTGCTATTTGAACACTACCATTTGGTAATATTAATTTTTAGTTATTTTATAATAGTTATGTTGATATATTATTTTTTTGCTCATTTAGGGGATTTGAAGCAATCATTTCTGAATACGTCCGAACACTGTTATTTGGTAGTGTCATTCCTAAAATCGCCCACATATTCCTGATTGCCCTGATGATGACCACCCTTGGAGGCCTATTCTACTTGATCTTTGACGATATTGGTTTCGCAGGAGCTATCAGAAGACTGTGGAATATCAAACCGAAACAAGCCACAAATTAATTTAGTTTACATTGCTTTGTACATACACAAAATTACAAATAAACACTTCACGCAACGAAGTGTGTTAAAACAGTATTTTAGTTGAGAATTTTGATTCTTTCAGTTTTATTGGATTGAATTTTATTTTTGAAATGATCCACTTCACTGCCAGAACTTTGATAGAGTCAAATTTGACCAATTTATGATTATTTTCCTTGTGTACCTTATTTGCAGCATGTTGATTTTGTATATTGTAACTATTGAATGTTTATTTATTTTAAATAAAAGAATTATCATATATTGAAAATATTATATTTATTTGCGTAAAACATTTAACAAATATATTATTTACATTATAATCTCGATTGAAACACATTTTTTATTATTAGTTACATTGATGATATTAACCTATCAAAATAATTTAGAAATGACAAGATAAACACAGTATTACAATAACATCTTCAAAAACTAATTTATCTTCCAGTTGATTTCAAATCACTTTATTTTAGCAGCAACTAATTCGTTTGGTATATTTTAATAAAACTACTATATGAATAATCATTTTTTAAAAATTGCAAATAACTAAAAAAATATATTAGTGAGAAGAATTGATACCATCATGCTGTCAAACATTAAAGAAAGAATGAGCCCATTTTAATACATCGAATAGGTTTTCCATAACGTGTTTTAGCAATGGCAAGCAAGGATGTTTTTCAATTTATATTAAGAAATTGGAATTGAACACATAAGGGATTGACTGGTCATTAAGTTAGCTGGCCCTGTTATATATTATCAACGTAAAACATATTTACAATAATACTAAATCAACTAAATGTCAAAAAAGTACTTAAACATTGTCAGTATCAGGTACTCTGCTCAAATGAAACAAGCAATTGATGTATCTATGTGACAAAAAATATTTCTAAGATTCACAAATCAACCAGTTAAGAGCTAACAAAACATTGGTAAGTATTCATGAGCTGCTGTGATAATGATGTCAGTGTCAGTTAGAAATATTTCTGTAACCGGTTGAAGAACCAATTTTAAAGAGCATTAGAATTAAACAGTGTTTGTTAAATTAATTATGTACATGTAATTTAAAGAGCCTTAACTGTTATTAATTACGTGGTTTTTATAAAATATTGAGAGAGCGTCCCACTGCTTGGTGTGGAGTAGTATATGAGGTCTTTTTTCTCTCATATACTCTACTGCTGATTCTGGAGTCCATTTATTTTTCTGCAAAAGAAGTACATCCCAGTTCAATTAATTTCATAAATTGCTAGTGATGATAAGGCTGCTCTAAATGTTTATTCACAAGTAGTGGATGTGGCAGTGAACTTTACAAAAAGTATATGGTAACACATTTTTGTGCAATACCGAAAACCCTATTATTTACTGAAAAATCATGTAATTTCTTGTCTGGTGGTAATGTAAGAGATTGTACGTTATATCTACAAATACAGTGAAACTCCGATTGACGTTTCCCCACTATTTAAGTTCAATCTCTGCAGTCCCATTTCATTTAATTTAACTGTGTTTAATTCCCGATTTTACTTTTTTATTTTCTACAATCTGCATCAAAAATATTCAAAATTCAATTATGAATAATTCAATAACATGCATTTTAGGTTAAATTGAAAGCTTTTAGTGTTATTTTACTATCTTAGATGACGTACACAAACATTCATAAAAAAATATTGGATTGAAAGTTTTATATGGACACTGAAGTATGAAAAAAAAAAATGCTCCCAATCTACACTTTTCTTCTAAAGTTAAATAAGGGTTTCCTGCATAGCAACTGGTATATACCCTCTACCAAAATACTGCTCATAATGCTTTAATAGAGACTTTCTATATAGATTTATCTAACGATGAGAATGTGTTGTGCAGAGAGTATATTAACTGTTGAGTCACCTGTAACGACGGGTATACGTCCCAGGTATTTGATGATCACAAGCCTGGAACCGGCAACTCTGTTCAAGTAATTGAACATTGTAAAAAAAACTGATTTCTTTGTTGTTTCCTGATGATTGTTTTTCTAGGTGCAAATCAATCTGCTTTTACAGTTACTTTCTTGGAATAAATATTTTTTGCAGTTTTAATTTGACTTACCATCATAAGATAACACCCCACCAAAGTTGCACTTCTAGTTCTCCCGGCTTTGCAGTGTACGTACACAGTCCCGTTATTTATTTGATCGGCAATTGGTTCAGCCGTATTGATAATTTTACCATTCGGTGGTAAAAACCGATTGATAAACTTCACTCCTTGCAATAACTTGTCTTGGCAAGGAGCTTCAAATATGTCAGTTGTAGCAAGTTGTAGAAATTCAATATTATGTTCTTTCCATCCCTTAAAAATAGTAAAGTAATCACAGGATTTTATAATCATTATTAACTGTTTAACATTCCAATTCCTTTATAAATTTAATAATAACAGTGACATACACTGAAACATAACAGTAAGAAAGTATTATTAAGAATTTTGACCTCACATCAACTTATTCTGTCTGAAAATGACAAATCAAATATGCGAGGGTCTTCGGATAACACATTAAAGTAGTGTGTCCTTTATATTATGCAGTTTGGCGTCAAATAGTGATTATTTTTCGTCAGTGCAAGTCTGTCGTTGTATTCATTTGGATGTGTATACGTCTTTGTTACTACTAAAGGAAACTGCGCTTTGAATAACAAACCTTTCACATCACAAACCAGTAAGTGGAACAAATAAAATTTGTGATACAAGGCCCCGCTGTTTATATATCATTATGAGTGATACAATTTGTGGGAATATTTCATTCATTCATTTGGATTATAAATTTCAGAAAAAGGATTCATTCAATATTTTATTAGAATATGAATGGTGTTTATGTATGATGTACCAAATTATTATTAGTACAAGAATACATTTTTTATGAACTCCAATGTATGTTTATATAATCAAATTTAAGTTTTGAAAAATATAAATAAAACTCTTCTTTGATCTTTTATTATTAATTCTAATGATTTTTGAAAAGTCGGCTATATATCGGCAATTAATTCTCCACACAAGAATTTTTGTTCCAAAAGGGTTAAGAGATGTCTGAAGATATTGGATTTTACCTAAATTCCTCAAATAAGAAAAGGAATTTTAACTGGATGTAAAAAAATAATCTTTACCACATCGTCATTTGAAAATATTTTCAATTCATATGTTTCATTCATAGAAACCACTCCTTTGACATTTTCTTCTTGTTTCAGCTAAAACGAAAAACATAAAAATATTAGAAACAATGAATTGTAATCAATGCTAACCCATTGCTATAATTAATATTCGTACTTGATCAAAATGATGGCTTTCGTAATTAATTAAATCACCGGTAAAATGCAGACAGATACGGTTATAATTCTGAAGGAGGCTTGATACTATTCAACATAGAAAACTAGACTTTTATAAGGCATCAACATATTACAAAAAAAAAATGTTTGTGTTGAAAATATCAAAAGGAACAATGTGCTTTATACAAAAGTCTTAATGTTATCTATTATTATATGAGTAATTAAGTGTTTTCTAAGCTCTGTGTATCGCGCTTAACGCTTACAACCCCTATTTCAAACTGAACTCAGCTTAGTGTAAAAATTAATTGAAAATCAAATCTTTTTTTTATTATTTGAAGTTAAGATAATTTCAGGGTATTACTTACAAGCCTGGCCCATTTCAAAGTTGTTGAAACGTGAACCATGAATGTGATTTAGTAGATAAAAATAAATTTTGGAAGTATTTTTAGAAATCAGTCTCAAACATGGCTTGACAACATCCAAAATGTCATTCCAAAGTAACGTAAGACTAAAAATACTTTTAAAATGTACATTGTTTTTCAAAATGAAATTAATGTTTCATATTTTAACCATTTTTGAATAAGCCCTGTTTGCAAGTAATACCCTCATTTGTCATGTTACAAAATTTAAATATGAAGGTATGATAAACTGCAAAAAGCAACAGTGAAAAAAAGCAATGGATTTGTTAGGTATTGAAATTAAATTTATAAATTTTGTAAATAAATATCTATAAAATATGTAAAAAGATGAAATACCTGGGCAGCCATTGACCTGAAAGGGAGGGCCCCAAGTATGATAGTGTCATCCATTCTGTCATACCATCGTCTGCTAGATACCTTTTCCATAAAAACATTATAAACTAATGTTGGGTAAAATGTGAAGCGAGCAAACATTGTAGTGACCTGTAGATGGAACAAAAAATGTCATAAAAACATGAGTTTTCCAAAAATTATGACATATTAGCCATAGTTCAAATTCGGCACAACAGCAAGCAAGCACATTGTGGTTTGAAACGTAAAAATAACGGTACATACCATGGTGAAAGTTTTCCGTAATGTTGTGATGGAGGGGAGACCATGAACCTACTTTTTAAATGTCAGATTTGACAGTTAAAAAACCATAGACTGTATATGTGTATATATATATAATACATATTATAATCACTTTGGGACAACGTATGAATAAAAAATGATTGAAACATTATTGCTTCCAACATTCAAGCGTAAATATTTTTACAAATTGGTTTAATTTGAGATTTAGATTTAACAATTCAAATTCGTTTTATTTGCCAGTTAGATAATAATAGTTATGTAGAATTCAAAACTCTAAGAAAGAAGTTTTTGAAAATAAATGAGACATCAAATTGTTAAAAATATATACAGGCTTTCTCAATGCTGAACATATTGAGCCAACCTACAAGATAATGCAGCAATTTCTTAAATTTTGATGTTGCCAGAAGTTTTATCATTACACCATAAACAGAAAAACTGTCAATAACTTCGATTCGACTGTATATTCAAAAATCAGATGGTCGTTAAGGTAATTAAGTTTCGACAAAGTTTATTACAAAATAACAGATTAAAAAGATAGCTGTCCCAAAAGTAAAACAGGCAGTGAAAGATAGTTCCAATATTTTCAAAGCAATCGTTTATCACGTTTTTTAGGCGGTTGTAAAGATGGACACAAAGAAAACAATTGATAACTACGACAGCATTGAAGAAATAATTGAAACACAAATATCCAGAAAAAATAATCTCACACAAACAATAGCATTAGTCCAAGACCAAAAGTTTTTAAAGAACGACATGATGTGCGCATTTGATTTAATACAAAAGATTGCGGGGCATATAAAAGTTGCACAGGAAGAATTGGAAACTGCACGTGAATATGCTGAAAAATTTAATAAAATGGAAAGTTTCGCTGAAGACTTAGAGGCGATCATTGAACACATGGATAAAAGCTTGCCTGCCAGATTTAATAGACTTGTAGCTGTTGAGGAAATATTTGAAAATAATTTTACCATACAAGATGAAAACGTGAGTTTGAAATGACAATTAAACATGAATTAAGTGTTTCTAAGAATGATAACTAGTATGGGCCAATTCAAGGTGAATTAGTTTAAAATAAGCTGGTATTTATTATTACCCTTAATGGAACTAATAATAAATACCAGCTTAATTTAAACTAATTTATCTTGAATAACTTCATACTAGTTATCGTTTTTAGAAACACTTAATTCATGTTTAGTAAATGTAATATTTGTGATATAAATTAGGATGATAGAGTAAATAACAAGATGTATTGTATATCTCTTCTAGGGCAGTATATATAGCTTAGTATATGTAAGTTTATTCATAGTTGTGACAATGGCGCACGCCGAAATAGCTATAAACTCATTTTGTAAAAAGATTGTAGAATTAAATATGTTGATATTTTTTACCTAATTACAATGGAGTTCTACCAAGTAAACGCCAATTCAATCAATCAATGTAATCATGTAAATCTCTTTTAAATCCATAAGACAGCATCAATTTAGTTTATTTCTCTTTTTACCTTTTACTGACAATTACTACTAATTACTAATTTACTATCTTATATACTTTTCTGTTATTGCAGGTCAATTTTTGTTTTTTTTTTTTAATTTAATTTGTTTTATATAATGTTATCTAGGGGCATTTTTTCAAATATAAATACCGTCTTTTTCCTAAAATAAGACACTGTCTTACTTTCTTTTTTGGTCCGAAATACGAGCTAGCTCTTATCATCGGGGGAAGGGTTACTTTTTAAGTACAATAAGTAGATTTATATATTTTCGTTCAATATTTATTTGTTTATAGGAATTTACCATTTATTTTAAATTTCAGTCATCTCATCTTCTTCTGGAACATCATCATAACATAACTCCAAATCTATTTGCTGTTGAATCATTGGTCCAAATCTCTCATGTCCTGCAATATAGCTATCCTTAAATGAGTATTACTTGTCTAAGTAGCCTGTTCGTAGTGCATTGGAAACACAACTGTCAGTTATTTTATCCCGTGAATTCTTCACCCAATTCACAACTTCTTGTAGGCCAGGCTTCACAAAATTTCCACGTTTATTTCTCACCATTCTGTTTTCAATGTATTCATTGATTTCCATGCGCAAATAATTTTGGCATGGCTTGTTTGTTGCGAAATCAAGTGTCTGGAGATAGGCAGCCATTCCCGCTGGAATCATTATCTGATCAATCCTCTCAGCAAGGAAGTTTTTCATGTCTTTTGTGCGGTGAGTACTGGGTGAATCCCAAATTAGTAAACCTCTTTGGCGACCCCTAAACAGAGATGGCAGCATAAAATTGACCCACTTTCTTATAACTGCTTGGGTGAACCAGGCTTTTTCACTTTCACAAGGACACAAATTTTTGAAACGCGTTCAATCTTGTCATTCTTACCCTTAGTGATGATTAACGGTGACGCTTTCTTGCCATCCAGACAAATCGCCAAAATACAGGTAACACATGCCACATTTTGGTGTTCATATTATTTTAACTAGGGCTTATTTTTGGGGAGGGCTTATATTCCAAAAAATCCTGTAAATTACACTAGGGCTTATTTTCGGAGGATGTCTTATTTTCGGAAAAAGACGGTAGCATTACCTAACCCAGGGTTTCCCAAACATTTTCTGGAATGGAACACTTCGCAAGTTCGGAAAATATAACGGAACACTTAGCTGAATTTTTAAATTTTTTTTAAAACTGTGTTGCAGCGTATAAAACTATTCCAATTTTTTTCGGAACCCCTACTCTGGCTCATAGTTTGGGAAACCCTGACCTAACCTAACATTAAATTTACAAAATTAGTTTTGTGAGGCAGGAAAATTTTAATTGCGTCTAAAACCAACTCAAATACGTTGTTGAGTTAGGTTTTGTAGAATTGTATTTAAGTGTTATGGCCTCCTTCATGTCATTTATAAGTGTGTATTTATAATATGTGTTGCAACAAATGAGTAAATACTTTTTTGTAACAAATGATAAAAATAATGATGACCTGCAATAATAAGAAAGAACCCTGTTTAATTTTATATGTTATAGAATTTTTGTATTACTAAATGGTATATTTATCATATATTATAACATTCCAGGTAGATCATGGGAACATTCCAGCAACGCCAAGTCTCCCTATTAAAAGACATCTTGACTTTGCCGAGAGTACAATGATATGTCACAGTGCTCAGAAGCCAGTAATAGTACACCAAGACATTCAATATCTCACCCAATCTGAATTTACGAAAATACCCAGGTAACTGTAACACCAATATCATCTATATTCTGGCTAACTCTATCCTAGCATTGCTTTCGTTGCCATGCGAGGAAAGCTGATGTACAATTTGTAGCTCACAATGCTGCTTCAAGAAGATTCTGTTTTTTTTAATTTATACCCTG
Source organism: Himalopsyche anomala (assembly GCA_031772345.1). Classification (NCBI taxonomy): domain Eukaryota; kingdom Metazoa; phylum Arthropoda; class Insecta; order Trichoptera; family Rhyacophilidae; genus Himalopsyche; species Himalopsyche anomala. The sequence continues at coordinate 16,437,271 of CM062839.1, forward strand.
CATTAAATTTTTATTCACAGATTCTACAACCCCTTAAACAGTGTTCACATTGAATCATATTGAATCATATTGAATGGCTGCTAATGAAATGCTAAAAATATTTTGAAAGAATGCCACCATTAACCAATACTATTCTACAATAAGCCTTCATTAAATTTAATTGTCTTTACAAATATGACAGGATTTCTCTTTGTTTTACTTTGTCGGTGAAAAAAGTATTTTATATATTTTTCTGCCTCTTGCAATACAAAGAAATCGTTGTATATTTTTTAAATAGGTGTCGAAATTTTCACTTTCTTACACAACTTCTATGTATACTTATTTTAGTTGTTATAATTCCACCATGAATTGATTGTGTTCATCAAGTAGTAAATTATGATTTTCAATGTGTTTTTTTATATATTCCAGTTACATGAGAGGGCGAATATCATACGACATGCTGAACGCCTTCATCGATAAAATAAATTCTTGTGTGCATGAAAAATATACGCTCATGCAATTACCTAAATTGTCCGCAAAACGAAGAGCGAATATTGACAAATATAACCTCTATAAAAGACAGGAATGCCCCAGAACCAAAGGTATATGTTTTAAATGGCTACAGCTAATGCCTTTTCATTTATAAACACTTTATTTTATCATATACTGTCCACATTATAATTTTTAAATTTTGCCCATTATTGTCCTTTTCATTTTACATAAATAATATATATAACACATTTTCCTTTCTTGCAGGTAAGAGATTCATCACCCAAGATGACTTGAAGGAGGTCATGGGTGGAAAGTTAGATAAGCACACCCTCAATTTACTGCCTATGCTCCGCCACACTTGTCGGCTGCAGGAAATCCGAGAAGGAGGCTTGATTCGATACTTAGCTTTAACAAATTATTGATTATAATATATCTGTACTCTAAATAAGTGATAAAATCGTAATTATGTAAAATGTACTATTTTGCATTTATAATACAATTCGGAAAATTGAAACGTCCCTACAGGATCGGTTCCTGATATCATTCTATGTATTGTTTAAATTTCATAAATTATTTATAAATTTTTGTACCTGTTTTTCATTTAGACAGTCATTGTACTAGGCATTTACTACCGGTGATGTATTGATAGTTTTAACACTTAGCGAGTGACGCAGAGCAAAAGCGTTAATGGGTAACACGGGCACATTTTTGCTGTACATCGAGATCAATTGTAAAAACAATTTTTCGGGACTATCTTGAAAAGGCCCATAGATTGCTTGTTGATAATTGGTACTTTAGTCCAACTTTATTTGACTACTTCTACGATAACCATCGCATGTGTGTAGTACAGTCCGAACCAATTAAAAAAACCCAAATTTTCAAAAGAAAAGAAGAGGCGTGGGAAAATCTATTGGCTATCTAATGGGTAGATAAAAGGTTCACATGCTCACAAATCAAAAATGTTAGTATCATAGGCAATCAATCAATTAAAACTGGTGAAAACATAAAACCAAAGGCTTTGACGGACATACTAAAATATAAATATGGGAATCATAGAAAAACTGATATGATAATCAGTTTTATGAATTGTTCTAGAAAACCATTAAAGTGATAATAAAATATTTTGCCTAATTGATAGGAGAAAGGAGAGCCAAGGAGACCCCGATAAGATTCAAGATATTTCCCACAGATCTAGATAATTCCCACAGATGTAAAATGTAGAGATAAAATAAATATATGCGAAAGATTTTTAATATTTGTACAACCATACTTTTAAATCCTTTACAATGCTGTTACTGTTTTGAAAGTCTTTAAAAAAATAATATAAATGGCATCAGTATATTGGTGCGAGGGTGCTACAATAATTTATTTGACTTATTATTAATAGAATAGGGTACTTAATTAAAATAAATGTTTTTATACCCACCGAATTGTACACTTATTTTATATTTTATACTGTTTGGTGCACCAGGCACAGCCAAAGCCCGGTGCAGCGTGTACCGCCTCCAAACTATCCGCCTATAGTACGCCTACCACACTTTGGTAAACACTGACATAGGGTATTACACCTAAATTTTGCTGGTTGAGAAGTTATTAGCTTCATGTTAAAACAAAGCACTGTGGAAACAAATTCAAACCATGGAAGAGTTCACTTATACATTGACAGTGCTTTTTTTTTTAAAAAAAAGGTCCCGAATCCTTATTGCACAAAAGTGTTGCGAATTCTGCAAGATACAAATAGCACACTAAATCAAGTATTAGACTCATGGTTCTCGTCTGAGAGTAAGTATATAGACCTGGTATTGTTTTGAGAAAAGATGATGCACTCATAAGTCGCTGGTGAGAAATGGTGTAACAACATCGCTGATTACTTGAATGTACTTATAGACCAAATCCACTTTTTACATGGATATATTCCAATCAAAAAGATAAAGTGAAATTAATTAATTAAAAAATGGTTCTGTTACATTTGTCATTTGGAAAAAGATTAGGTGTACATATAGCTCTTTACTGAATAATCATCACAATGCTGTGGATGTCATGTGAAACAAAAAGTAACTTGATTTTGTGGCCTTAAATAAATAATATGCTTCCCATGTTTCCCCTGATCAAATACTGCTCTGTTCTAATCGGTGATATATGAATCGTGCTAGCAAAGGATTTCTATGATATTTTCATCCCTGCCCATTCGAAGGGTGATAAGCTAACGCCTAGTCCTATTCTAATTCTTAACCCCATGATTTTCTTGATGTGGAGCGTAATATAGAAAAAAAAATTTAGATTCTAAACTTATTTCCCATTGAATTTTCTGCTCCAAACATTAGTAATTAAAATTGTAGCGATGTGTTCAGGCCCTCTTGCCCAGTAAAAAGATTAATTACCACTCTTCATTTCACATTAACAAGCTTAAAATAAGAATTAAATATCGACGTTATAAATAAAAATCTTCTGATAGAGTTAGTCTGGAGATGCTTCTCAAAGAGGCACAACGCATGTCTAACTTAGGTAGTAACAGTGAAATACCAAAGTTATGAATATGAATTATACATTAAAAACATGACTAAAACCTTAAATTAAAACGTCACTCCAACTATATTCTGTAGAAAATAGTGAAAAAAAAATCTTCCCTAGAAATGATCTTAAGTTTTTTCAATCAGTTCCTTTTCTTTTAGTACATACAGTAATATATTTCACCAAATAAAACGTTGAATAGACTATTTTTCAAATATAGTTGGCTTACTAATACTGGATGTACTTATGGATTACAACTTCCTACTTCAGTGGTCGGCAAACTGCCACTCTTTGGCTCCTCGAGTGTGGCTTTTCCACAAAATACCACACACAGTGGGATTTAAACTTCGTGTCCCATGCACAGAAGTCGGTTTTTGGTCCTAAAACTTGTTTTGAATGGGGCGATCTCAACGAACGTACTTCAATCAAACTGAGGACCTTAAGGAGGAGCAAAAGCCAGCATAGGAGTACCCTAATCAAGTTAATAACAATTTAACTACTTAGGTCAAGCATGGCCAAACCTTAGCCCGCGAGCCACATGTGGTCCAGTCGAAGGTATTGTGTGACCCTTTGAGGTTTCCAACTTTCTACACATTTTACATTTTTTTATTGGTAAATACATAAAAAAGCTGTTTGATGATTTATAAAAAATATCATTTTACTATTAAGGTTTAACAAATTGATTTTTGGATTTTTAGAGAAGTGAATTATTTTATTTGGCCTACCAAGTGATTTCAGTTGGGCATCCCTGACTAGGGTAGGTATATAGTTTACGTTTAAAAAGTTTGATTCTCTAAGGATATTTCAATCGTTGTATAGTTGATATTTGTTTCAGTTGATTAATGAGTTTGCCGACCACTGCCCAAGGTGAAAGGGGGTGATAATTCTTCATATAAGTATTTTATTTCATTATATCGATGAAGAAATGAAAAATCCTTCTCTGATATTTTGTAAGATTACAAAATACTATTCATTTATTTAATATATTTGTCTTTTTAATTGGTAAGGACTTATATTATTTTTTATGGCTTAGTACAGAGGTTACCAACCTTTTTGGACCCTAGAGCGCAATCTAAAATATTGGTAGGGAGGCGAGCACCACATTTTTTTAAAATTATCTGTAACCCGGGAATTTTTCGATTTGCCCAAATTATCAGCGCGACTCGTTTTTTTAACTGTTCAAAGTATTTTGAGATCCAAAAACCTAGGAATTTACCAATTTGCCCAAATTATCAACCTGACTCGTTTTTTTAGCTCTTCCGAGAATTTTGAAATCCAAAATCCCAGGAATTTGACGATTTGCCCATATAGTTGGCGGGCGCACCGGAATCGGGGTTGGTAACCCCTGGCTTAGTAGCATGCAGCGGTGCCACTTTTGACTCTAGCGATCAGTTGCGGATTAAGCACATGGGAGGCCATAGGTGCAATAAAATTTGGAGGCCCTGTTTTACGGAAACTTAAAAACGTCGAAAAATTCCAACTAAAATCGTAAACATATATAAAAATATAAATCAAAAGTATATGGGTTATATTATATAAGCTTTTTTTGAGGCCCCAAGCTCGCGCTTCATTTGCACTTAGGATAATCCGTTACCGAGTCTTATTTATATATCAGAAAAATATATTGAACTCAAAACTCAGCAATTTAGGCAACCTTCGAAATGAAAGCTTTCTTATAACAAATTAATGTATTTTTTTTATAAATAATAATATTTTACGAATATTTATTGCTGTAACAATCGTCAATGTATCAAATATTTACTCGGAACCATAAACCATAAAAAATAGAAATAAACGATGTCCGAAATCGTGCATTCGATAAAAAAATCGGATTTTTTATGATAGACAAGAAGAGAGATTGCAATGTACATTGTATATGTATAAATTATAATAATTATTACGAAAATCAATTCATCCATAAATAAATATAAAAGGTTAACAATGACTTCTTTATTTGACAGTGCAGTGTTGAAAAATTGTCGTTGGTAGGATCAATATTCACCTCGGTGATATCAAGTAAACATAAAGTTCTTGATAATTTGCCACAGCTATCTCCTCGTCTTTGGATGATCACAGTCGAAATGCATCACGATCTATGTCACCGCTCGGCGGTCAGATGCGTCCTTCGTCTGACAAGAGTATCTGCGTGATCTGATAAAAGATTCGAGATTCAGATTCCAGATTCGACGCTAACAAAGCGAGTGCTGGTGATTTGAGACTCGGAAAGCCAACTAACGTCTGCTTGTGGGCCCTATCTACTATTTTGAATCAGGGTTGCGCGTATCGATTATGATCTGATTTTCCGTAACAGCGCTTAAGTCTGACTTTGTCGACAATATAGGTACACTTACCAATGAACGTTAGGAAACTTTTTGACAAAAACCATTTTTAATGAACTGCAAAAAGAAGTAAATATAATTTGTAAGACCCATGCATGCAGGGGTGGGCTGGGCTCGCCCCGGAGGCGAGCCCCTTGTTAATTTAAGAGAAAACAATAATCTCAGATCAAATAAGTAAATAACTGAAATTCCTGACAGCTTCAGTATACACAGTAGTACATTTTTGACCATTTACATTGATAAGTTTACGGTAAATTGCATATTGTTACATATTATAAGTGTATTAAGTAACAATCGATTGCTTATTTAAGTACAGTGGAACCTCGATTCTACGTTTTTCAAGGGACCGTAATAAATGAACGAATAATGCGGGAAACCGATAATGCGGGAAATATACAAATAATATTTTTAAAAATGTTTATTTTTCAAAAAACTTATTTATTTATGTAACTAAATGCGATGTAAAACTATTTGAGCGAAAAAAAAATATTCTACAAAAACGGTCAATCGGGATAATAATTGGGACGGGACGATAATATTTAGACGATAGATCGAGAAATTCCACTGAAAAAAACGCAAAACGAAATGCGAGGCAAAACTATTTATAAAAAATATTCAACGAAAACGGTCAATCGGGATAATATTCGTGACGGGACCAAAATATTTAAACGATAGATCGAAGAAAACGGTAAATCGGGGAACGATTAATGCGGGAAAACGAACAATGCGAGAACGTTAGATCGGGGTTCCACTGTATTCCATATAATTCCACCGGAGTGAAAAAAAACTGATTGCTTCCCCAGAGCAGCGGTGTGCTGCTAATACGTTAACAAAGGGCTCGCTTAATCTCGAAGCATTTTTTATTGTTCTGAAGAAGGAGTGATTTTTCTTATAGCTCCTATGCAATTATATGCAATACTTAAATAATCAATCGATTGTTAATTAATAGATGTACAATATGTATCAATATGCAATTTACCTTAAGCTTATCAATAAAAATAGCTAAAAATATACTATTGTGTATTCTGACGCTGTCGTAGATAATATATAATTTAGAAAATGCAGTTATATACTAATTTGATATGAGAATATTGTCGTCTCAAAAGTTAACAAGGGGCTCGCCGGCCTTAGTAAAATTCAACAAGGGGCTCACGCGAGCCCCTCCGAGTCCCCTCCAGCCCACCCCTGCCCCAGAGTACCGAGAATTGCTTTGATATAAAGCGAGCCGCTTGTTGACGTATTGGCAGCCCACCGCTGTATGGATGTTATTTTAGGATTGGAAAAAAGGGGACATACAAATTGAAAAAATGCTGTCCGTACTTGTACTCGTGAGATCCGTTACGTAAGCTATTAACGTTGACGACTACACCAACCCGACATTCATACAATCATAGTCACTAGATCATTTTTCAAGCATCTGGTATTAGTTTGAATTTGAGTAGATACTGATATGGAATCTAAATTTACAATTTACTGGAAAAACCTAACATCTACGTAACTACGTTAGGCACTGGGGTAAATTATTATGCACCACCCTTTTTGGGAATTTGCTATAGTCACAATAGTGCCATTGGATTTCCTTTATGGCTTAATTCAATTATTTATAATAGCTTTAAAGAAATATTGAGTACATATATGAACAGATCATATTCGATCCAATATCGATAACGAATAAACCTCCATGCGGTGTAACCAAGGCCGGCTCGTGGCGTGTGCGAAGTGTGCGGCGCGCACAGACGCACAGATACCGCACTAAGATTTTAGCACTATCCACTCATTTAGTTCTAGTTTTGAGAGGCGCCGCACACAGTCGTAGAAATTCTCAAGCCGGTCCTGGGTGTAACTACTTTTGGGGTGATATGTTTGGTTATTTTTTTCCTATTCACTGTCAATACTTAATGGAAAAGTATTATATATATATAAAAAAATCTATTTTGTTCTTATTTTACTTTTATTTAATATGGTCAGGATCGGTTGCGCCCGCCACGAACATTTAAAAAACAGAGTTATTTATTGAACAAACCAAGTAAAACTAATAAGTTTGTGATAAACAACTGGTAACAGAAATGATAAATTACTTTCACATGTCTATTACCAATTGTTTGATACGCCCTTATTAGTTTTAGTTGATCTAAACATATTGATCATTCTTATTTAAGCAAGGGGCTCGCCAGCCTAAGAAAATTTTAGCAATGGGCTCGAGCGAGCCTTTCCTAGCCCACCCCTGGTTAGAGTACTTTATGTAGGCTTAACCAAATTGCTTTTCTTGCAATATATGTTTTTACTTGCAGCTTATTGATATATTATGTTATGTTTTCAGCAACTGAAATCTGAATAAAGTGAAGATAGTAATGTTTGTTTAGGGGTTAAGTAAATTTATAGCCTATTTTTTCGTAATAAAAAAGACTTTATAATGTGAATAGAATGTTTCAATGTTGCACCAGGGGCTAATTTCATGATGTTTTGTTGTCAACTATCTGGCGTGATAGGCTTGTGTTCCATTTTTGAACACGTATAACAGCTCAACGAATTCGTGTTAGATATTCTAATTTATATTTTTTTTGTTAAAAGAATGTAACCAGATAATAGACATATTAAAGCAAATGCAGATATATTTTTTTATTAATTGTCTTTAGGATTCCCCAATTCACTCTCTTTAAATATAAACAAATTTAATACAGTACAGTGAGCCCCATCTTTAATGTTTCTGTGATGACCGAATACCTAAAACAAATCTATCGCTTAGTTACATAGTGCTACAACTAGAAATAAGTAGTTTTGAGATATGGCTGACCAAAGTTTTGACACATCTAAACTGAGTTGTGAAAGTGATAATTATTATTTGTCTCATCTTTTTGATGTTCTGAATTATTAAGTCATTCATCTCAATTCTCAATTCAATTCAAATTTATTGAAACGTTGACAAAACCATAAAATGAAGTTTTGAGTTGTATTTATGAGGAACTCAGAGAAGATCGTTTATATTTATTTTCTTATGGAAACATCTGCCTACCGAGAGAAAACAAGTTTTTTTTTCTAGTTGTACTTTGTTGTCATATTTAGGGGCGGCGTTTTCAAAAATAAATACAATATTTTCCGAGAAATTATATTAATTTATAAAATGAATTAAGCCGGTTGTAGTAAAAACTCCTAGTTCATAGATAAAAATTAGTAGAAGTGATTTAAAAACAAAATTAGAGGAATTATTAGGGACGGCAAATTCAAGGACCACCGCGGGCAGCAGAACTAGGCCATCGAAATGTTAGAAGAAGAAAAACGTTAATTATTAAGTACTTAACCCTCCAGAGACGAGAGCTTTTTTACGAAAAAAAATATTTTTTTAAATCCATATTGAAGTCGGATAACTTTTATTCCTAATAATTCCTAAGTCGTTGTATAGAAACCCCGCATGACTATATGGTCATGCTTATTCTTTTATCACCGTGTAATATTGTGTACGGACGGTAGTAAGGACAAAGGTGACCGTATGGGAACACAAACATTCGGGGTTGAAATATAGCTAAACGTGAAATTTTTAAAAATATTTACAATTTGATCTCTTTAGGTCAACATATTTTCAATACAAATATATTATCAAAAGAACTGTAAATAATTTCATGTTTTGATAAAAAAAAATAAGTAAACAGTTTAAAAAAGTCCATTAAAAAAACGGAAATTCAAAAAGTCGCATGTACTATTGGTGGCCGTTTCTGTCTCCGCGGCTGATGACTAACTGAAGTCTGTACCCTTCTTAATCAAATATGAGTGAAAGCAACGATATTCAGGTAGAAAAAGGATGAATAGTGGGATCAATAGACAACGGTGTTTACTGTGACCATATGGTCACGCTCGTCCTTGGAGAATCAATTTTTATATTTCGTATTTCTTACTTTCTTTATGTAAACTATGTGGGATCTGTTAAAATAGAGTTATTATTATTGAAACAGATACTACAATTATTGATGCTGTCTTGTGTTCATATAATGCTAATATGTATTCATAAAGTCCGTAAAGCGAAACATTCACGCATTACTTTTTTAATAGATTTATGGTGCTTAGTTTTTAATCCACCCTATCATCACTAATATTTGTAATTATCATTTTTATGATTGTATGATGCGTATATAAATCAATCATTGTACATATAATATTTCAAATTCTTACAGCAAATTGGCTTGGCAATGTTTTATTGATGTTATAATTTGACAACGTTGTCTCAAATACACAAAGAAATAAACAATAAGTCATAATATAATAGTGATCAAATAATATGTATTGTTTCCTTTCAAAATATTATCATATTAGGTTGGTACAATGCACAATATATGACACAATGCTTTGCTTAATATTCTTCGATTGATAATCCGATATTCTAATTTTAAATATAAATGCTGCCATGTCGAGAGATTTACATGGCATGTAAAGTCTGGTCATAGATATGGTATGCAAAATTATTGTGATATTGTATGGTCTGGATACTTGGTCTGATTTTCTTCGGCGGCTTCACAGCGCTACTCGCTAAAGATGTAGCGATGGGAATACTTTGACAACATGTCGACCGCCATTTCGAGTAAGACTGTTTGCCACCAGAAAACGACAATTATTTCTATCTGTTATGAGCAACTGCGACTCTTCCAATTCACTGTACATACTGACTCCCTAAAAATGGTACTTAAAACAATTCATATAATCACTATCTATGAAACAGGTTAAAGAAATGAAACAAATAGTCCTCGTTCCGATAGGTTATGCCAAAGATGATTCTTTTTTTTTTTTTTTTTTAATAAAAGTAGAAAAGTTCAAGTCAGCGGTGGGATGTCAATAAGTGAGGTCTTCGCGGCGGATCGGAAAATAATATATTATATATGTCGTGTTTATAATGTGCGTATTTTTCAGTAAAAAAATGCAGCAATGAAGTGATTCTCTTATTTTATGCTTATTTGCGGAGGTTCATTTTTTCTCAACATATTGCTGGTAAAAACTGTGTTGCAATGTCTCGTTTTTGTGTATAGTTTGCTATGTACTAAGTAAGGATTCTGTGTCGAAAAAATTAGTTTAATTGAAACAAAATATTAAAAAACGTTCTGGAGAAAGATATTTATAATCGTATTAAAAATATAACTGTAGCAAAAACAAATTACAAAATATTATAATTAAATGTTCATACCTGATGTTGTTTTATTTACAAATGTTTTTCACTATTTTTCAGCTGTATTGTGAAATTGTGAAAATAAAAATAAAAAAAAAAAAAAACAAATAATAAAAAAAAAAAAAAACAAAAAAAAAAAAAAAAAAAAAAAAAACACATAAAAAAAAAAAAAATAAAAAGACAAAAGAAGCAAACGCCACCCCTCCCCCACCATCCCCCCCACGCACTTCCCACTACCCCCTCTTTCCCCCCATCCCTTCCCGTCTCCCACCCTCAACCCCCCCCCTCCCCCCCCCCCTCCCTCCCCCCCCCCCCCCTCACCCCCCCCCCCCCCCCCCCCCCCTCCCCCCCCCCCCCCCCCCTCCCCCCCCCCCCCCCCCCCCCCCCCCCCCCCCCCCTCCCCCCCCCCCCCCCCCCCCCCCCCTCCCCCCTCCCCCCCCCCCCCCCCACCCCCCCCCTCCCCCCCCCCCCTCCCCCCCCCCCCCCCCCCTCCCCCCCCCCCCCCCCCCCCCCTCCCCCCCCCCCCCCTCCCCCCCCCCCCCCCCCCCCCCCCTCCCCCCCCCCCCCCCCCCCCTCCCCCCCCCCCCCCCCCCCCCCCTCCCCCCCCCCTCCCCCCC
>CM062839.1:16453166-16545009 GCA_031772345.1 Himalopsyche anomala
TTACAAAATATTATAATTAAATGTTCATACCTGATGTTGTTTTATTTACAAATGTTTTTCACTATTTTTCAGCTGTATTGTGATTTGTGAAGTAACGGTCATAATTTTAACCAATTCATTGTTATTTTTTCAATACATGTACCGTTATCATCCCTTTTTAGTACATACATACAAATATTTAATTTTAACAAATTTATAATTTTTTTGAAGGGGAAATAAAAGTCCCAAGACCCGGGAAGTCCCGGGACTTTGAAAAACCCGAGACTTCAGAATCCTTAGTACTAAGTAAATACATATTTGAATTAGTAAAAAAAGACCGGAGCAGTAGTTAATTCTGAGAGTTTATTTTAATTCATAAAACATCATTGAAAATTGTTTTATATAAAGTTATACATTCCTCAATTAAAATCATACACATTTTACAATGATTAGTATTAAAAAAATCTACGTTTCCTTTGTAAACGAAGTATTAAACAATGAGACAATGCATGCGTTATATTATTGCAGTTGCAGTTAGTCGCGTCTAATTGAAATATAAATCTATCGTGATTTTAGTTCCTTCACGGAATATTCGTGCAGCTCGGATGCATTCAAATCAATGGCTGATTTGAATACGCAGCAGTGCCCGCTTTGCGGCATGGCTACTATTGTTTTTGGCAAGACTGTAAGCTGGACACCGCGCGGCATAAATAAGATATGAACGAGAAGATAAGCCGGCGATATTGCTCGACTAACTCAATGACGACCCAGAGGAAACCACTATACCGTTCACGATCTTAGATGCTAGCTAAAATACCTGTTCCAAACCAACATATGAAGAGATATTAGCATTGATAACAAAATACCGATCATCTTTGACTCGACATCCCTAATAAGGTCTTGAAAAGTAGGCTGAGATGGTGTGAAGTACAGTAATGGTTGAATAGACTTGTTTTCAGTTACTAAGTAAAGTAATGAAGATGTCATGGAATATTTATTGTAGGGTTGAAGAAATCGTGGACATGGGTGTCTGAATAGTTTTACCCACGATAAAACCTTACGAAAAAAACCCAACCGCCTTCACATCCAGCTCGAAAGAAAATATGATATTTAACTTATTATATTAAATAAATCTTTTAAAAAAAAGACAGCCCCTATAAAAAATAGGCAGGTACACATGAAAAGGAAACGTTTTCGAGATCCATTGTTCTGAAGATATAGATATTGGGTTAGTTGATACAATTTTATTAATTACTTCAAAATAAGGATGATAGTGAGATGAAAAAAATTCACTTGTTGAATATGTTGTTCAATTATTTCACAAAATACAAAAATTTATGAAAATTTGAAATATTTTAAAGGTTTTTCATTAAATACTTACACTTAATTGCCACTGTGAATGAAGTTTTTCTTTAGTGATCAGCTGTCGTGATAAAAATGATCTCCATAATCCAGCGGTGGGCTGCCAATATTCTAACAATGGGCTCGCTTAATCTCGGCCATAATACCTTTACATCAGGAATAATGCAATCCCGTGACATGCGACCCACCTGTTTTTTTGTGGTCCACGGATGCTTCATTTTTGAATTAAAATATAGTACATATTTTTTAAGTAATTTATTTGATTATTAATATATAATAAATTTGATTTATATACATTAGAGTTCTAAACTTACCCGGTCTGAACCCGAAAGACTCAGGCCCGACCCGGCCAGGGCCCGAGTCTAATACCACACTTGTTACCCGAACCCGACCTGAAGCCCAGATTTATACTCCTCAGCCCGAAAAAAAACGTTTTTTACAAATTTACAACAATTTACAATTCTCTATAGAAATAGTAATAATCAAAATTATCATGGTTGACTTATGATACGAACATAGTCTGAAATATTTTTCTGAATAAATAAATTCCTTACCCGGGCCCGGCCCGAGCCCGAATCCCAATTGCTCGTAAGAGCCCGGGCCCGCGCAGACCTCTAATATAAATACATATGTGAGCAAGCTTTTTGCTTGAAATGCATAATCGATTCATAGAAATACGCTTATTAAGATAGAAATAGGCTATTACTGATTTTGCGGATTATAAATATTTAGTTAAGATTTTACAAAGGAAAAAGTTGCATCAATTTTTTAATTAGGAATACAACACATATTGCTTAAAATGTACACCGAATCCTCTTTTGCACGGTTTCAAAATAACACGGCCGAATGTAATAGAAACTAACTTTCACGTATTTATATCAGTGGTGCACAAGGTTTTTGAAAGAAGGACCAATTTATTAATTTTCTATTTTTTCGAGGGCCTCAGAGGATAAAAGTGACGAGTAGACGAGAGATACATTCATTGTTAAAAGATGAATTTCGGTCACGAATCTATGCCCGTGAAAATAATATCATAATGTTGAATAATAAAAAATAGGATTATGTTTTCTATCGGTGATAATCCAGATTATATACCTTTGCTTCTGCATCATTTTTTCATATATCAAACACAGATTTGTATAGTATTCACTAAAAAAATTGGTAGAAAAACTTTCTATTTTGGGATGCAAAAAATGTTATTTTAAGCCGCATGCGGCCCGCGGCTTGTGCATCACTAAACTACATACAAGGCTATTTTACATGAAACGTATCCGCGTGTAAAAGGAGCGTACTTTAAATTTCATTTTTACTTGCAAACCTAAGCTATCATAATTTGTTTTTTTGCTGTCTGTTCGATAAAAAAGGTTTTGCATGCCTGCTTTTACACTACGGATTGACAGTGAACACCTTAAATTTTATTTTAATCATCATCAAAGAGCACATCCATGATTTAAAATTTGCTTCTTTAATCGTAATTATTTTCTTCACAAACATTATACCTCGTTCCAAGTTCCAAGAAGAAGATCATAAAAAATCTTAAAAGAAATGTTAGGACTCTGTCCTTGCAAAAGCAAAAAAGTGTAGAATAACGATTACGGCGAAGGTCGTGAAATGAAAAAAATGTACACGTGTTAAGTAAATTAGAAAGAAGGTTCATAAAAATGTGATGCCTGGACATCTGAGCAATAAAATATCAAACATCGGCATTTTTAGACAATAGTCAAAAAACCGGCTCAAAAAAAGGTCCCTTTTATTATGCAACTGAAATAAATGTATGTTACGAACAAATTGAAGGGCCAACAGAGTCTTATGTTTTATAATGCTATTTAACCGTCTACAGAAATAACATTTAGGTGATGATGTTATCTGAGATGATTGATTTTTTAAACTTAACAAGGGGCTCGCCGGCCGGTCCAAAATTTAACAAGGGGCTCGCGCGAGCCCCCCCGAGCCCCCTCCAGCCCATCCCTGCCATAATCGTAAAGATGTTTTAAAATCATTTAAGATCCGACACAATTACCATTGTCTTTCTAATTCAAATTTATATGGAGTAATTTTCAGTTATTTTATATCAGAAAAAATAAAGTTTATTATTGTGATATTGTCTGAGAAGGGAGTGAAGCGACATCATATTTGTTTGCTGTAAAATATTTAAACAAAATAGACAAAAATACTGCAAAATGTTTAACATTAATCTATAAATAATTATCAGCTTACTGATCGTTATACCGATACATTATAACTATTACGTTGAATGCAACGTAGGGCTTCCAAACCGACTTAAACCGAAACCTGTTAACCGGTTTATTGTCTGTTTAAACCAAAAACCGAAAACAGGTTTATTTTGCATGGTTAACCGGAGTTATTGAAAAAGCAGTGGTCAACGTCGTTGGTTTCCATCACAGATCTTATATATACAAGTGCCAGTACGAACAGAATTTTTTTATTCAAAGGCATGGGTGTTTTTAATTTCAATATTCCCTCCTTCCATTCCAATCGTAAAATAACGGGACATAGCAAAATATATTTTTTTAATTTTCAATAACTTAATGGTTGAAAACAATAAAATAAGTTTATCTTGCCCTAATTTTTTTCGTTGTTTTAGAATATTGGTTTTTTGAAAATAATTCCGGTGCAAACCGGTAAACCAATTTATTTATTTAAAAAAAAACCGGAAACCGGTTTGTTGCTTTTCACGTTCAATTGGATGCTCTAATGCTACGTAACTACTGGAGGAAAAATTCTCCAAACTTCATATAAAAAAAACCAACAGTCATTCGCTACGACACATTTTTTTCATGAATATAAATAATTGCTTAAACAGAAAAAACGTCAAAGCTTTTTTATATTATATAATGATAGATAATTTATTTTTGTTTTCAGATGGTGCAAGAGATTCAAAAGCCGACAGTGATTATTTCATCAGTAAGTAAATTATTGAATCAATTAAGCAGATTGATGTCCCATGAAATCATTCGCTAATCATTATATTAGTATAATTGCTAATTACAGCTGTTTGACATTTAAAGATCGTGAAATGATAAACTACGTAGAGTGATTGCTTAACTAGAAAGAGACAAACTGTTTAATGACATATTTAAATAGGACGCCATAATTTACGATGTGAAGGTACTTTAAGAATGCATATATTTCATGTTTTATACATATTTCATCGTTGCTTCTTGATGGATATCTACAATGTATGGAAGCTTAAATTGAATTTTAGATTTATACTAGTTATTTCGTCTCATTCCCAATTTGAGCACAGACATATGGATATGACGGTTCGCGTATCTGGTTTAAAAAAAGTTTATACCCATTTCTGCCAAAGGTTACAGTTATATTATCATAACCTTGTTTGATAAGTTTTTTTTAATGTTTGACAGTTTTCTTGACATGTCTCATTTATTGACCATTTAAAGCTAGTCAGTCGGATTATTTTTTCTCTTTAATTGCATCGAATTACTATGTTCTGTAGCTGTAAAACACGATGACTATTATTTTTTGTAACCATTATTTTAAAAATTGAAAAACAGAATAACAGACTCTAAAAAACAGCTTATAAAAGAATATGGCGAATATTATCGGGTCCCTGTTCGAGGGTTAACTTTCAAGGATTCCAACCCTGGTACGTAAAGCACAATAAAATCAGTATTCAATCGATTTATGGAGTGTGATTTCTTAATTTCTTCACACCCATCCGATCTGGTCTAACGGGGCTTAGCCGGAGCTTTTAGTAATCCACTAAACCTGTCCTAGCCCTATCCTTCTATCTATACCTACTTTCATCGAAAAGCGGGGTTGAGCTCTCGTGGAAATATTTCTGCTGTCATAAGCTCCACGCTGGGAGCGCACATGAAACAAAAAGAAATGTCACACATATTATACTACTATATAAACATATAACTCAAAATACCCATTAAGATTTTAAAATTTACGTGTTTATTATACATATTGCATTTATAATAAATACATTTATAGTAAAAGTATATGCATCGTAAAATAAATGTATTATAAATTTATATCATTCTACAAGTTAGAAAACAATTATTTCTATTAGCTTGTGTTATTTGAATGTGGAAAAACTCATGCGCGGAATTTAATATTGTCTATGGAGGTAGAGTTCTTGATTCATTGTCACATATAATTGCAAATGCGAAAAGCGGTTCTCGCGGAATTCCAAATTCAAATTAAATTAAATAGTCCGTAAGCCAGCCACCGCGGCGCGCTTTTACGAGGTAAACATTTTCAAAACTGCGTGAACTTAGTTAACTTAGTTATTTTATTATTGAACATATTGCAGTGTTTAGTATGATTTAGTACTTTTTATAATAAACAATGATTATCCTTGAGTTTTGCTGTAATTACAATAAACCCCAAACTAGGTATTGCAATACTGGTATTACCGAAATCGGGAGTCCGGAATTCATGATGTGTTTTTAAAACCGGAATACTGGTTTTGAAAATACGATTTTCTATATATAAAAACTGTTCACTCTGAATTGAAATATTTAAAAACTGCTTAGAGTTGTATCAATATTTACAACTTACAAAAATGATGACCCTTTCAAGGATGTTATATATGAAATATCCAAATAGCGATTTTTTTCTAATTGCACGATATTGGGATCCAAGTAACGAAACGACATGATACTTTTTTTGTGGATTTTCTAAAATTAACACTGCAAGACTTTTTTTTTTAACTCTCCCAAGAATTAAAAATTCATAATTCTAGGAATTTTATGTTTTCTCAAAACGAACATCACGAAACCTTTTCTTTTTTTAGTTCTTTTCACAGATTCCAATTTCTAAAACACAACAATTTACGGATTTCGGAAAATTTTCCCGTGGCCTACCCAAACTGTACTGTGGCTCCCCTAAAATAGTCTTTTTGGCCCTCCGTTTGGAAACTCTGATGTATACCATCAGATTATCTTTAGTCAGCCTGGCATGCGGTGGCAACACTATGGACTATTGAGGTTTGAATACACATTATTAAATATATATTTTTTAAATAGGTCTGAATCGTAAGATTCCGACTCCACAGCCTTGAAAAATACTATGTAATTTATATATTCCATAAGCTTTAATACAGGAACGTAATATACGAATGATAGTTTTGTTTTTAAATTTGTAATAATTTCGGTATAACACTATAAAATTGATGTATAATACAAAAAGCTTGGTTTGGTTATCTTAGATGAAATTCAAATAAGGAATTAAGTCAGTGGCGGTTCCTGACCTGAAATCTTGGGTGGGCTAGAGAAAAGCATATTTCCACTTCACCTTATACATTAATCTACAAGTAAATTAACAAATATTACGACACTACTGCAATGCATAAATTTTTATATAATAAAATCAATGCTAATGTAACTAAGAAATAATAGAATAATAACACGGAATCCTTAAATTCGTCTCTTTCAAAGTGAAATAACAAGTACCTACTAAAAGCAGTATAGAACTGTCACTTGTTGTCACTGAAAGTCAATACCTGTCACTTTCATACAATACAATGATATTGGTGTTGTGTTTCAATGCATAAGTATGCGTAATGGGCTGAATCAGATCAGCCCCCAACGATCAACAGAAGCTTGACAGATTGAAACACAATCCTTTGTGATTGATGACGTTTCCGTACATACAAATACAAAAAAAATCTAATCGTGCTTGATTGCGCCCCAGTGTAATGAAATATTGTCTGTGGTTGCGGGCTTAATATCGCTAGCCCTTGAGTGGTGTTGCCAGTGACGTAACGTTCCTGTTCCCTGTGAAGTATTTATAGGGTTATTGTTTTTTTATGCCGGCTCAGTTTAAAATTGTAATACAAAACACAATCGAGAATATGATTGTAGGTAGACGTAACATTGTCTTATATTGACAGAGGAAAATTAAAACAAAGATATTATATTCATTTGGGAAAGGTTAGTTACGCTTATAAATGTATTTATTTTGTTCAGCGGCCGAATTGCTGTTTATTTTTATTCAGCCATCAAATGTTTTGGATGAAAAATGCAGGTCGGGCTTAGCCCACCTAGCCCAGTACCTAGAACCGCCACTGAATTAAGTAGTCGATGAAAATTTGACATCGTTTAAAAAATAGAATAGACATAACATAACATAAATACTAGGGCAGGTATATGCATAATGTGGCAAAATGGATGAACGGAAACGAAAGGAAAAATAAAAGAACGGGAGTGTGATCAGGGGCACAGACCCTGCGAACAGGTGGCGTGGTGAAAAATTGAGTAACACGGCGTCATGATGAGTGACGACTGCGCTCCAAGTGACGGACGTCTCTCCAGACAACCAGGGAGACAAATTTGTGGAACAATTTATTAGAATCATCCAAACCTTATTTTTTGAATCGTCATGGATTTATTTACCTATGGTGGTTGGCCATGTGATCAATCTGAATTATTATTTGAACTGCCTCTCTGCCTTGAGTATAGAACGCACCGATGGGTTTTATTTAAGTTGAATTTAATATTCTGTATTTGGATCGTCTTGTTATAATTCGAGTATATAAGGACCCATAATATGAGTGTATACTCTACGCCAGTGCTTCCCAACCTGGGGTCCGCAGGTATCCGCGAAAATTATCGGTAGAAAGTACAAATATTTATTTGTGAACATTTTTCTAAATTATATATTTAGCCAATTTGTATTTATCTTTGTCAATCAAGAACACAACATAAATAAAATATGTTTAAATTCTTATATTCATCGAAAAAATGACGTAATGCAAATGTATTGTGAAGGCATATTGCATTATCTACATATCGACTGTGGAAAAGAAAAAGGACGTACACCACACATATCAAATTTTACAGGAGGCGCAAAAAAACATGTTTTGATGATTTTGGGCCATATGAAAATTATGAATTATACACAACCTTGAAATTCACGGAGAATTCTAAGCTGGTTTTTAATTGACATAACCTATTATTAATTAAGGAAATTGTCTAGGTTAAATCTTTATTTCAGTCTTTTTTCTTGGTTTTAACTTTTTACAAGGTCATCTTTTTCAAACTTAAAAGCTAAATTGAGATACCAATTCGGCATTTTCAACTTCCATCCTTTTGATAGAACGTGTGTCAAGTTGTATACATTGTGATTATCGAAAAAAAGCTATTTTAGAAAAACTGAGGGTTACGTCCTTTTTCCTTTCCACAGTCGATATGTATAGTTTTTCTTATTTTGTTTTTAAAAACCGTTGGTACGTAAGTTACTATTCTTTGTAATAAAATATAAACATGTGAAATAAAAAATTTGACGACTGAAATATGTTTTTTTCGGGGGGTCCGCAAATTATTTTTTTCAGATTTAGGGGGCCGTGACATGAAAAAGGTTAAGAAGCACTGCTCTATACCAAATCATGTTGGAGGATAATGTAAGGGAAAAACGTGTATGAATTTTATAATCAAATTAGACAATTGTATACTAAAATAAAATGATTTATTTATTATTTTATTGTTTCATTGAGATTTTAGATTTAGCTTACCGAACTATGATTTGAGAATTATAATAAATTACAACCAATTAGTGAGTCTTTGATGCCACTATTAGATATCATTTTACTTTTGAACGAATGTCCGAAGTAACTTGTTGTTGCACCTGAAACTTTCATTTTCTATCTATAGAATGAATTCAAAAAATCTTCCTCTCCACCTGTCAGTTGCTGATTTGGCCGCTATCAATCGGAGCGCTGACGTCGCGTCAACAAAACAACAAGCTGACAAACCTAACAGGTACGACCGTCCGAATCAGTTGGGCAACCCAACAGGCTTACAAGATCAACAATTTAAGAGGGTGGGAGGAGAAATAGGATGAACGAGGAGGACATCCCTCGCTTTTCGGTCCAATAAAGAATGCCCTGTCAACTGGATACTTAAAAAGTTGATACAGACCCGACATCAGGATAATGGGTAATTATTAATCCAATAATTTATTTAATGCTTTATCGCATATTTCATATAATACAGACATAAATGAATTAGTGTAACATTAAAGCCGGTGTCGCAGTAAATTGATACTTATTATGAAGTGGCAGTGACATCTGTCAGTTTTCATTCAATGTGTTTAATACGATCGATGTGCAGACAAATAGACAGATAAAAAAATACATATAAAAAAATCACCCCCAACATCTACAATCAGATACAGTCTCTCCCTCTACTTCTTTGAGCATGCGATGATGATGAGAGATAGTGGATGTGTGTGTGTGTGTGCTGCGTTTTAAATAGACTGAAAAATCTAGAAACATATATTTTGTAAAAATAGTATCTTTAGAAATGTAGAAATATTATGTTGACATAATTAATATAATATTAATATATCTAAAATGGTTGTATATTTTTCAGTCTTGATGGTAGTAATTAAGAAGATAAATCACAGAACCTTTAATCTTGTATTGTATAGTTTATCATTATTGTAAATATTCTCTTTTTTTTTAATCTGAAAATTAATGTCACTTTAAAATTTCAAAATAACAACTTGATCTTATTGCGCCCTCTGTGATACCCGCACAGGATAGTGACCGTGGCAATAAGCTGAATGCGGCACTGTTAAGCGATTCACCCGAGAAGAAGTCGAGCCCAGTGTCCATACCGCGGATGCCTACATAACGATCGAATGCGTAACGAGTTCAGACGAATTCACCCAATACAGTGGTATTAAATTGCTATATTATTTATATTTGATTTATTATACATTTGATTATTCAGGGAATAATTATATTTAAAAATATGAAATCAGAATAAAGAAAGTACATTTAATAATCTAGAAGCTGCCTGTGGAGGACCTCTGCAGCATACGTTCTGCATCCAATTAATTATGTTGATGAAAATTGACATAATATCACCATGATAGTAATCAAAGTTTGTGTAAAAAAGTAATGAGGGTAACAGAGATGGTGGAAAGTCATGAAAATTATCTTCGATAGCGAACTGAATCAATTCTGAACCATAGCCTATGAACCTAAGGAAAATTCAACAAAATTTATAGGATAATATATCAAATCATTTTATTATAATGAAACATGTTCAATTGGATGAAAATGCTCGCCACAAGCGAATCTGGTGTGTTTATCATTTAATATACTGGAATGTCTTTCCACCAAAAATTGACAATAGAAACCTTAATTTAAAGGTATGTAAAAGATATTGATTTCGTTGAATTGAATTTTCTAATTTATATATTTTCTAAACGCTGAAACTTGAAAGTATGTATAGTCTAACGTTATGTAGATTATCTTGAGCGAACAATTCTTTCTACACAAAGTAAAATCTTGTTTATTATAATATATTTTTTTTATAATAAGGAATTCATCGCGTAAAAAGGACGAAATAATTTTACAATAAAATAAGCTAAATGTATTGTTAGGTAAAAATAAGTGGTCTAGTCGTTGGCTACGGCGACGAACATTACGGTACTCACGGGTTCGAATCCCACTACGGAGAGATTGATTTTTAATCGATTTATGAATTTCCATTAAAATGTTCTAGAATTCCTTCCCACCCATCCGATATTAAAGAATATGGCGTAGCGAAAGCAATTACCTTACCACTAGTTCTGTTCTAGCTTTTTCCTTTTTATTCCCTACTCTTTTCGCAAAAAAAGAGATAGAGCAACTGAGTAACAAGCAGTTCTCGTAAAAAACTTCTGTTGGGTTAAACTGTATAAAGATTTCATATGCTTTACATTGGGTGTGGCATGGATTTAAAATAAATATGTATTAAATTTTAATATAGATGATTGGTGTCGAATTTAATTGTTTACCTCTGTCGATTCAAACGAGAGGCACATATTTCGTCCTAAATTTTAACTCGGGACCTTTGTTTGATTGTGTTTTGTTTATTTTGTATTCTATAATGACGGTATTTCTTTTTGAATCAGTATGCAATAGTGGAGGACTTCAAATTTTTAGTTAAAACCCATCGCGAGAATCGAAGCAATTGTGAAATGAAATAATTCATGCTGGTGTCACGGCTGTCAAATAAGACATTGTCATTGTCATTCGAAAAATTATTGTTCATTTGTTTTATCTTCATCTATATATTAATACTCGATAATGTCCGAATGATTGCATGATTGTCCGCGATTTCCCCTCCCCCTGCCCCTTCCCCCTCCCTCCTCAAAGCTCCGCTGACGCAATATTTTTATTCATACTAAAGACATATTTTCCCAATACACTGTTTATTATTTGACGAAACAAATCATATCGCTGAAAATTCTCATACAAAAAAACGCCGCGATCGTGGATCGAACACAGAACTCTGGATTACCAGTCGAGCTCTCTATCAACTGAGCTAACGTCATAAATATCAGATCCGATAAAAATACATTATATAAATCAAGCATTTGAAAATGGAACGATATTTGTGATTCACAAACTGACTTCGATTGTTTTTATTCAAGATTGTGACGTCTGTCAAATATGAATGTGGTATATTTTACATAATATAGTTTCGACAGTTAAATGCAAATATTCCATGTGTGTCATATGTATGCTGACGGCTATTAAATATTTTACGTTTTAACAGAGGGTATTTAGAATTTATCCCGATAATTTAATAATTTTGTATCTTTTGTTTTAAATAACGAGTAAACGAGTCTATGCTTTGGAAAAGGTAAATTTATGCTCAAATAGTAATATAAATAAAGTAAGCGAAATAGTTTGATAGATTGGGGACAACGAGATTAAAATACGGAAAGTGAGCCAAGTTAGGATGATGGGAAAAAGTGAACTGAACCCACCCTTTTTATTGCATAATTTAAATCATTTTTTCTCTAAAATACATTGTTTATGCTTTCGATGGATTCGTCGGTAACTTTGTGGAAGTTCATTTGAATATAAAATAAAAAATAGCTTAGATTATTCCACGTATTGTGCTACAAACTGTGACACATGTTTCGCCTTTTTCAGAGGCATCCTCAGACAGACTTACTTTTACTTACTGAAAGTAAGTCTGTCTGAGGATGCCTCTGAAATAGGCGAAACACGTGTCACAGTTTGTAGCACAATACGTGGAATAATCTAAGTTATTTTGTATTACTTTTTTATGCTTATTTATTGAAAAAACTTTCACATAAAATTAAAAGTTGATGACAGTTCCCACAAAAAAAAATTGAAAACGTAATTGCACTTAAAAGTCAAATGGAAAAGTTTCACCATTTTTATGTTTGGTTCCCTTAAAGACTCATATATTCCTAAAAATAAGCTCCGTTTGGCGAATTAGTGAAGTTAATTTATTCTTATTAATTTGATAAATATGCATTTGATTGTAACATGGAAAATTGATAATTTTGTTTTGATAAAATGTGCAATTAATTTATACCATTTTGCATGTGAAAAATGATTATTAGCAAACTTAAACATTATTTCAAAAATTAAGTAATTTACAATTTAAAACTGCAGGGCTGTCGATATATGCGCCGAGGTCGATTTATGCTACTATGAAAAATGATTGTTAGCAAACTTGAACATTATTCCAAAGATTTAATATTTTACGAAATTTCTGTCACTACGAAAAAAATTGTCAGCAAACTTAAACATTATTCCAAAAATTAGGTAATTTACGAGGTATATTTCTGCTAATAGGAAAACTAATTGTTAGCAAACTCAACATTATTCCAAAAATTAAATAATTTACAATTTAAATACTACAGGGCATGCTGTCGATATATGCCCCGAGATATATTTATTTTATTTTTAGAATTTCTGGCTTATTCAATAAATAGGTTTGTAATTTTCTGACTTCTTAAAAATGCAACAAAAATCCCCCCTTTGAGGTCAACGGGCTTACAGCTAGTCTTAATAAATAGCCATAAATTCAAATATTTATAATACAGCTCAGGTACACGGATGAATGAACATTGTTTGAAGTCGAACTATATCGTCGTGGTTCTGGCTATTAACATTAAATAGAAAATATTAGATCAATGTTAAAAATTTGTGTATCAACTAAGTACAAAAAATAATCTTTCACACCTACTTTATCCGAACTGAAATGGGACATTGAGCAGAGAGGGTGATTCATATAATTATGATAACACAATTCTTCTATTCTGAGAATGACTTCCTCATCCTCGTTAAAAACCTCTATTGCTCCATTAGAAATGTTTCATGTTGGGTGCGGATATGATTTTTAGCTACGCAACAAATTTATAATACTATAAATTACTGGGTGACCGTATCATCCGTCAAAATTCTTGAATCTTACTATAAAACTAGACATACTTGACAGTACACATATATATAGCTAGGCTCGGGTGATTTTTATTGCTATATTTCTGATAATAAGACATTGCAAATTATAATGGCTACATCTTTCACCGTCAGGTGTATGTCATTAATGGCGGTAGATGTATTCAAATCGTGGAAAAGTTATGCCAATCCTGAACAGAAGGCCTAAATCTCGCAAGATCCAGCGGTAATTGACGTGTTAAAGGCATTTACATCTCTCCGTTTTCCCTCCAAAGTGATCTATGTCCATCCTTACAGCGTCGAATGTTCCAAGTTCGAATTTGGAATGATCGCGGTCGAATTTTTCAAGTTTCCACGGGCCAAAAGAACAGCCATAAAAAGTTTACTTTTTGTCTCTGGTCTGAAGATTGATGGTATGAAACATCGAAAGAAACAGAATTAAATATTCGGTGAAACGTTTTATATTATAACGGCTGTTGATTGAACGACACCTTTAATTTTACAAATTTATTCTTGCATTCCATTATTAATAATTAAGTCACATTCACAAATGAATTCATCAACATTATCTACGGCCTTTGCTGGTTTACTTAGTAGTAGCATTCGGTCATGGTCAATACATTCTTTAATAATTTTAAAGCTGTCAGTTTTCGCGTAATAGGAAACTAAACAATTTACTTATCTGTCAATCTTACAGTGTAGCATTGATTGAATGGAATATGTTGGTATATTATTTGAATGAGATAATTAAAAGCTATTCGTTTTTAATATTCGACACTAAAAAATAATATGTTGGGTCAGGGGTGGGTTAAAGGGGGCTCGGAGGGGCTTGCGCGAGCCCTTTGTTAGTTTAAGAGAGAACAATATTCTCAGATCAAATTCGTACATAACTACAATTTCTGACTTATATATTATCTACGACAGCTTCAGTATACACAGTAGTACATTTTTAGCCATTTGTATTGATTAGTTTACGGTAAATTGCATATTGTGGTCATATTATAAGTGTGTAAAGTATCAATCGATTGCTTATTTGAGTATTGCATATAATTGCATTGGAATGATGAACAAATAAATTCCTTCACTAGAACACTAGTATTGGCAGCCCACCGCTGTTACTGTGCCCCGAATCAAAATATGCCGACGATTATTTTATAAATATTAATGCGATTTTTTTGCAACATTTAATATAACGAAATACTTTGCTCCTATATTCATCGTGCTTAAATTATCATCACTGAACAACAGCAAAATAGACCGGCTTATTTGTTTCCTATTTGCCTCTATGTACTAACACAGCGTTATTAAATTTGTATAATCGTCAATCATTTAAAATAAGCAAAATTTTGAATATTAACACGATTTATAAAACACACCTTTTTGAAGGCAGTCACTCAAACGATTGCGAAATTTACACAGTCTTTTCGAATCAAACAAAACCATAAGAAAATGGTGGATCAGTTCCCATCCTGAAATTTCCTTACAATATTAAATACACTATTATTAAATAAATATAATACTAAAAATATCAATTATTAAAGTTCAGTTGTGACATGGTGTGTTACCGTTAAATTAATCATCACAGTGCATTTCTATTATACAAATAACTTTTAAGGCATTCACTGTCAATTCTTGGTGGAAAGGATTTATGTATATTAAAAAATAAAACATTTTTTTAAATAAGCAGGATCGGTTTTGTTTATCACGAGCATTATCAAATGATGGGCGAAAGCGGTCAAAAATGGCAATATTTTTTTAATGCCGCCAAGATGCAACTAAGTTAGCATGACTAAAAGATAAAATTTTCGTTTTTCATAACGACTGTGGAAAGGAAAAAGGACGTAACCTCTCTTTCTCAAAACAGATTTTTTTCGATAATCACTATGTATCAAACCTGATACACGTTCTATCAAAAGGATGCAAGCTGCAAATACCGAATGAGTAGACACATTTAATTTTTAAGTTTGAAAAAGATGACATTGTAAAAATTTTAAACCAAGAAAAAGACTGAATTAAAGGTTTTTCTAGACAATTTCTTTGATTAATATTAGATTATGTCAATTAAACACCAGCTTAGAAGTCTCAGTGCACTGGAAGGTTGTGTATAATTCATAATTTGCATATGGCCCAAAATCATCATTTTATTTAATTTATTATTTTTTAATTAAAAAAAAAATATTTGACATTACAGCTTACGACAATGCGTCAAATATTTTGAAGTTGAAAGATCATACGAGATTAACTCAATGAGAATTAACAAACACCCATGTCTTAGATCTCAAATTAAAATTGAAAAAATCCAATTTGACATTGACCTCACCGGGAATCGAACCCAGACCCACCTGATCGGTAGAGGAAGCTCTAACCAACTAGACCACAGCGGGTGACATATGTGTGGGATACGTCCTTTATCCTTTCAGTCCTACAGTCGATTTGCATCATCAAATACTATTGAAATACATGTACTTCGCACATAACGCTGACGACATGCGGAAATAAAAAAAACGTTTTTTTATATCAATTAAATTTTGCTATTTTAAATTTATTGTGGGAAGAGTGTTTTATAAGATGTCATAATTTAAAAAAAAAGAATGGGCCACTAAACGCTCGTTAAAAATTACCATACCACGTTTCGTGAGATAATAAAAATACCTTCGCAATACAGACTGTCACGCTATGAATAAAACTTAAAAAAATATTTATTTTATTAATGTAACATTTCTGTTTTAATATAAAAATCGATTCATCAATCTAATTAGGTGAAACAAGCAATCGATAATTATTGTAAACATGTCCATCTTTACGGATACGCATAAATTTACATAATTTTATATTTGTGTTATTAATTTATATACCTTGCTATTTATGACTTTTTTTAAAAATACTTTTAACCATACCATTTAATCTTTACAATTTCTTAAACCTCATTCAGTGATTTAAATATCAAGTAATTTTACCCTTAAATTCATGATTTTCTACTATACATTTATGGTGGGTGTGATTGCAGGAAAAATAGTTTAAAATTTGTTCGATAGTTATTTTAGATCTCTTTAAAACACTTATTACTATTGAAAAGCACCTAACATTAGAGTCATAAAACATGATTTTCATACAGTATATAAAAAGGCAAACAATTGTAATTACAATCAATTATATAATACACAATTAACTACTTCATGCTATTATCATGAATCATGTTTTTAAATCGTGAAAATTAATTTAAAAAAACCCTCAAAAATCAATGTCCACCAAAATTTCACCTTGCTTTGTTCAGATGAAGGTTATAATGGTTTAGCACGCGTTGGCAAAACATTTATTGAAACAATATGAAGTGTAAATATGTGTTTTACCGTTGGCTATAAGAATAAAAAGTAAAATCGATTTCTGTGTTTTTGTACGAAATTTATACACACTGGAAAATCATCGGCAAACACACGTTAAAACTGTAGATTTGTGACAACAATCGTGTGCAAAAAATTTTGTATATATGATACTTATTTTTACATTTTTTAAATTGTATTGGATGTTTCGTTCGATGTATAAAGGCTTTATTGTATTATGAAAAAAGTTTACCACTTGAATGCCGCGAAAATAAATCATTAATGTGTCCCAGATATACTGCGTGTTTTTGAGAAAAATAATTTTGCCTAATATACACTCGAATTCGATATTTTAAAAACCTATATTGACTCAGTATAGATAGCACTACACATATTCATCAAAATATTGCTTATATTCTATTATAATACCAAGTATTTGATTTTTTAAATGTTTAACACATCCGTGTTCGCTTGCATATGTTCCGGACACCTGTGTCCGCTTGGTATTCAAGTGGTTAATTAGTATAAATTGAATATGAATTCGTATACAAAAATTTTCAAGATGGGATTAGTTGTTTTTAAAAATTATGCCATAATTTATCAATGTATTCAATTATGATATTAAATTCTTATAGTATTTTTAGTTTGTAATAGTAGTGTGAATAAATAATAAAAATAAATAGAAAATTAAAATTAATTATGAAGTGGTATAAAAATGTGACAGAATAAAGGAAAATAAAAGAAAAAAACAATCCAGACTTATCAACGTACTTGTCTGATAAAATTGAACCAAGTTCGCGTGCCCTTTGTTTTTTGCCGCCAGGAGTTATTAGCGTATAAATTTCCCCACCCCACGGCGAGTGCAATTTTACAAAAGCGAGGAGGGAAATTTATACACTTGAACCCAGCATGATGTATTATGTACAAGCTGGAAAGAGCTTAACAAGTATTTCTGTATTATGAATGCAAAATATTCTGACCGGCAGTGTAGTTGGCTCTTTTTTACTCTATGATTCTCAATTTAAAGCTTTTTTGCGTAAGTTAAGTAAATAAATAAATATTAATTATTTGTCATGATTAGCCATTAACTCTAGCGGCACGGAGACTAGAAAAATACTTCTCTGCCGATGGTAGTCGTTTAGGGACCCCAGTGGTTTCCTCATTATTGGCCTTATTCTTATAAATTTCAAAAAAAAAATAGCCTAAGGGCTTTAAAATATCTCTCTGCATCATTTCTCATACATTTTTTTAAATAAAAATCGGTGTTTTTTTAATAAATAATCATATTTTAAGATGCGCGTAAAAAATACGCCATTCCAGTACAAATATGAATTTGCAACTGAAGCGTGCTGAAGCGTTCAGCCTAGTTATCTTACGAACGATCGCTGATAAGCGGGCGCTTATCTCGTTATCGCATCGCGTTATCGCGTATTTATATAAACTACAAAAGGTCCAAAAAACTATGATATAAGAATACCTTAATTATAAACATTGTATCACCCATATTAAAATAGATATTTAAGAAAATGTGGGTATTAGGGTCGCATTTCTTGAGCTTAGAACCGGAAAAGTTAAGAAACATAACAACAGAACGTACATCAGAATGATTTGTGATTAAGACGCACAATACTTCAGGAATACAAAGCCGGGTCTATGATAACACAGTGGTTAACGTCGATGACTTCCATGGCGGACCTCACGGGTTCGATCTCAGTCCGATTTCTGTTCGAAGGTATGTTTGTTTGTCATGTCTGAAAATTACCTCCCACCCTTTCAATCCTAAAATAATTGGGCGTAGCGAGAACAATCAGCTTACCACTAATCTTGTCTTAACATTTTCCTTTTTGTCCCTACTCTTTTCGAAAAAAAGATAGAGGTACTAGATAACAAACAGTTCTCATATAAGAATTCTGTTTAGATACCTCTATTAGGTGGTCATATGCTCCACATTGAGAGTGGATAAAGAAAAAAGTACTTCATTTGAGAGAGGTTAATATTGTAAGGATGTGGTGTTATGAAGAATATTTTACTAGTCTTTATAATATGCAACTTATATCGGAGGAAAAGTTTACCCTCACCGCTGAATTCATAATTCGTTATTGAAATTTATTCTATTGTCGCTATTTTTGATTACTTTATTATTTTGATACACTTTATTGTTGATTTATTTATCATTGAGAGATATTACTTTCGGTGTGGTACAATCAAAAAAGTTTATCGAATAAAAAAATGTTTCTTTTTATACCCGGTTTGACACGATAGGGAAAAATGGTTGGGATTGATAGAAAAAAATATTTAAAAAAAATAATAATTATACAATTTTATCAAATGATGAATACTGACTTTTATTTGATGAAATTGTTGAAAATTAAAAAAAAGCTTTGGATCTCCAGCTTAGTTAGGGCATTTGGATCGTGTGAGCAGATGATATGGACAGATGCAGGATCTCCAGAACACTTAATCGAGAATAATTCAGCTGGAATCCGGCATGGACTCGACCTCTAAACAGTCATCACAAGAGATAGACACACAAAGTCAACAACTTACTCAGGATCGAAATTGCAGATTTCTCAGTCAATCAACCTGCATGGAATAAAGTCTTAATTATTATGTAATACACATACAATTTCATGCATCTCAAAAATGAGAGAAGCTACTGACAAGTTTTTCTAATATCAGTTATCAGTTAATTGTTATTGTACTCAAATTTATATCATTGAAACGATATAAAATGTTGACTAACCGTCTGTTCAAATTCATCCAAGCACTTGAATGCCTGAATATGTTGAAAGGTAAAATCCGGATTGTCAGTGACAAAACTGATGAAAGTGTTCACATTTTCAACAATTCATATTTGATATTGAAGTTTCACTAGGCACCCTCAGTTAAGTTGTCTTTTTTTAGTGCTTTGGAAAAATTGGTTTTCTTATTACAAAAATACTATTTTCATTGACAAAAGAAAATTCTCTAACGTTCAGATGCCTGTTAAGTGATTAGTATGGTGAATTGATTAGTTAAAAAAGATTTATTATTAGCACGATTTTTTTTTGTTTTGACAAGCCGTGTAAATTGTTACGTACTTTTCAAGCTGCCGTGTAACGACAAGAGGGTAATATCTAGAAGTGTGTTTGCCAGACGTTGATTAGTGGCGTAAAAATCACAAAGTGGGCGTGTACAGGTAACATGATAAAACACGCCCATCGGCATTAATGTCAATTATTCATTAAACTATTGGAAACGGCACATTATAAAAGCATCGAACATCATACGTACGCAGACTTGGACAGAAGATAAACAAAAATATTAATCGTCATTCGATGTCGAAATATATTTTTTCAATTTTATCTGTTATGTCATACCATGCTTGTCATATTTTCATATTCACACTTTGCAAATCTTGATATAAACTTTTATCCAAAATTTACTTTTTTTCGATCAACAATACAAAATTATGTTCTATTGAACGTTAAAGGAATAACATTTTAATTTCTTTATCATTTGATTATTTCGACTTTTTTTCGGGGCTTCGGAGTCGATAAAAAGTAAAATGACTCCGACTCTGATTCTGACCTTGAATAAAAACACGACTTTTCGAATAAAAACTTGTGACATCCTCAAATAAGTATTTAATCTCATTATCTTGATAGAGAATTGAAAAATTAGAAAAATTGATAAATTATTTTAATTGTTTTTAATGGACTCTTATCTTTAACATTTCTTTAGGCTTAGTAGCAAACAGTGACGCCAATTTTAACTCTTACGATTTGTATACACATAAAAACAAAAAAAGAGTCGTAGTCACAGCCTTTATTTTTTAAACATAACTAAATACTATTAAAAAAAACTGAAGATTACTTCGAGTGTGACAGAGTGACTTTATTAATATAACCCACCCAACAAAATTTAATAAGTAATAATCATTTGAAAGTAGAAAGAAGATAAAATAATTTTGGATTCAGCTATCCCTAATCGGATCGCGAGCTCTTTACACGGATTGCCATCCCCCGTGATGTGTACCCCCAAGTACCTGAAACCGTCGACTCTTTCGATGTTTTGACCGGCGCTCGTCAAAGGGTAGTGTGGGTCCGGACAGGCACTGTTGCAGAGTACATTGGTTTTACTCGCATTGATTTTAAGACCGATGCGATACGAGTTGCTCTGCAGTTTATCCATTGTATCTTGAATACCCTCGACAGATTTGTCAAATATAACAGCGTCGTCTGCATACTCGAGGTCGCATAGCTTTAGATTGGGGGCAACGGTCACACCTCGGTCAGGTGGAATTGACTTCCTCAGAATGAAGTCGAAGATTATAATGAACAGGAACGGAGCTAAGACGCAGCCCTGTCTGACCCCGGTTGAGACCCCAAACCATTCAGTGGTTATATCACCGATTCTTATGCAGCATTCGCTCCCCTCGTGCAAGCATTTGATGTAACTAAATACTATTAAAAAAAACTGAAGATTACTTCGAGTGTGACAGAGTGACTTTATTAATATAACCCACCCAACAAAATTTAATAAGTAATAATCATTTGAAAGTAGAAAGAAGATAAAATAATTTTGGATTCATTTTCTAACTAAGTTTTGTAATGCCGAGTCCAGTTTGACTATTCAAGTGTTTATATTACCCTCAGTAGTGAACGGATTCTTCCGTACATTGTTGAATATAACCAGGAATAATCGAAGTGCGTAGATTTCTTGTGAGGAGAATTTTTTGTACGGAAGACCACCGAACCACTCTAAGCCCGATTGGTATCTCGAATATCCGTTTTAGTAATTCGATAATTGGATGTGATTTTTTTTCTTTACATACAAAAAAATATATCATTATAAAATATAATTGTACATTATAAAGAAATTAAAATGTTTTAACGTTCAATAGAGCATTGTTTTATAATGTGTATTGAATTGACATTTATTTTTTTGAATTTCATCATAATTAGGTAAAAGAAGCAAAAGTTTAAATTCCACAAAATGGTTATTTGGACAATACGTCATTATCAGAAAGTACAGTCTTCGGTGATATAAAAATAGATATGTATTACAATATTTATTTTTTACTTTCATAACATTGTCGCCTGCTTAAGCATAGAGCTTGCTCTACCAATCACGCAGGTTCGATTCCCGGTAAAATCACAGTTAATTTGAAAATTATTCAATTCAAAGTTGTGACTCTGAAGACTTGGTGTTTGTGATGTCAATTCACATTATTTCCTCGCCTCCCGTCATTCTGATCCTTTAATAAGTAGGTGTAGCGATAGCGATTAGTCAACCACTAATCCTGTTTCGGCCTTATCATTCTTTCCTTACTTAGGACTCACTTTGAAAAAAAGAATAAGGTTAAGCAACTAAGTTACACGCAGTTCTCGTAGAATTTTTTTTCTTTTGAGATACCTTCATTGGAGACCATTTGTTTCAGATTGGGAGCGGATATGGATAAAAACAAAAAAACATTGATAATCAATCAATAATCTTCTTTTAAATCTGAAATCTGGTGAATTATTGCTATCTTGTATTAACCACTTGAATACCAAGCGCACACGGTGTCCGGAATATATGCAAGCGAACACGGATGTCCAAGACATTTAAAAAACCAAATACTTGGTATTCAAATAGAATATAAGCAATATTTTGATGAATATGTGTAGTGCTATCTATACTGAGTCAATATAGGTTTTTAAAATATCGAAATCGAGTGTATATTAGGCAAAATTATTTTTCTCAAAAACACGCAGTATCTCTGGGACATATTAATGATTTATTTGCGCGGCATTCAAGCGGTTAATGATGAATTACAGCATGTTTGATCAAAAACTAAATAAAAAAATGTTATATAAAATATGATTGTTAGAATTTAACTTCTTGTAGTCAATGAAAATTACTTAGTGATTGTTAATTTAAGTAAACAACAGACACATTAAATATATTCCAATTTTGAGACTTGGAACACTGTCCGAAGAAGGACATTCGTGTTTGAATTTCGTGATCTTAATTCATTAGTGTCACCGATCGGTGTTTTATCGAAAAGGTCTACCAAGCAGTTAACACGCAATTCATATCCCGCCATTAAGGGGCTGATTAGTAAACTTGATAACTTTATCACTTACCTATCCCGTTTTTGTATCACTATAATCTTATGTCGAATCCTTACAAAAATACATATATACAATTATATGACAATTCTTGGTTGTATAGGCACGTTCTTAAACTTAATTATAAACGTCAAATACAAATGTCAAACCTTCACAACTAGGGATTCTGTGTCGAGACGTCCCGGGACTTGTCGGGTTTTTTGCTGTTTTGAGTCCCGGGGCTTAGTTGTTAAATGTCCCGGGAATCGAGACTGTGATTTAAAAAAAAACAATTCTTGTGGTTAAGAAACCCTCAAAAGGACTGATGTGTATTGAATGAAAACAAGTATAAGAAGGGAACCCCAAGAAAAATGTAACTGTATACAAAATATAAAAAAAGTAACAAAAGCAAATTACAAAATATTAAAAATAAATGTTCATACCTGATGTTTTCTTATTTTATTTGCAAATGTTTTTTACTATTATACAAAGGTACCAATGTCTCAATTGTACAAAAAAGGTCTACAAGCTGTATTGTGAAGTTACTCCTGACTGCAGCCGAATTCATTGATATGTTTTTTAATATATGTACCGTTATCATTCTTTCTTTGTAAAAATCAACCGTAAGCATTTCATGTATCCATTAAATAAGAAAAATAATAATTATTAAACAATATATTTAAAAAAACGCGATTTTTACTGGTGCGTACATTCAAAAAGCGCCGAGTGTATGTAATACATACACATATGTACATACAAATATTTAATTTTAATAAATTTATAATTTTATTGAAGGGGAAATAAAAGTCTCGAGTCCCGGGAAGACCGGGATTTTGACTTTATCACGTCTCGAGTCCCGAGACTTCAGAATCTCTACTCACAACCATAAGTTGTCTTCAAATGGGTTGGAAAATGTCTATTATTAATATTCATAAAATCTGATATACATTATTCTCTTTAAATCAAGAGGTGAATAATGTATGTAAAGTTCATAGTATTTCTAGTTGGATTAAGTGGAGGAGCAAATAGAAAATTGCTGATACTGGAGATAAATCATGTATGTAACAGTTAATTATAATGCCGTGGATATAATGAGCTGATTCAAAGCGTATGTTCCATGCTTGTTTTTCCGTCACATTGAAAATTTGAAAACCCACCCGTAATTTTTCAGTTTCCATGGCGGCTCGCTACTCAACAACCAATCACAGAGGGCCGTGTCGCTCCGGTTACGTTGTTTGAATACAGTGGCGTTCTTTTTTAAAAAAGGATAATTTATTCTGCTTAACCCTAAGCAACAAAATAACTGATATTGGAAAGTGAACAGTTTCTCAGAAAACTTTAATTTTAGCTCTAGATCAGTGTTTCTCAACCTTTTTGGGCCCGTGGCCCCTTTCGAGTGTCTTTATTTTTCTGTGGCCCCCCATATCATTGTTTTGTCCCATAAAAATTTCAATTTCAAGAATTTTTATCCAGGGATTTCAAATCCTAAATACCAAGAATTTGCGGATTTGCCCAAATAACCAACGTGGGACCTTATTTTTTAGCTCTTCCGGATATTTAAAATCCTAGAAGTTTGCGTATTTGCAGAAATGTTGGAATTTCGGAAAATTTGCCCCCCCCCCCCCCCCTAAACTGTGCTGTGGCTACAATTATGGGTATCGATTGAATGTGTCCACAGTCGATTCTTGGTAAATAAGCATTATTTTAAGAAATAAAATACTTTTTGCACTAGTTGTAATACATTTGATAATTGTGTACCTTATTTCATTGTAACAGTCTTAAATTCAAAGGATTGGATTTAAAGAGATATTTTAACGGACGTTTATTTATCTCTTTATGATTTTTAAAACAATTTTAGATCTGAGAATTGTGTACTGCGCTGTTTCGATTAGAGTACGCCACTGAATCATTGAAATGAGTTGACGTTCATGTCGGCCCTCTTGTCGGCGTAACTTTTTCCTCTGGTAAGTAAATATGTAAATGCGAGTGCCACTTACTTGCCTCGCTTCACTTTTGCAATGTCAACAACAGTATTCATTTTTTTTTATTTCGTAACAAAAAAGTACGCCTACAATGAGAGACGCCATTTGCAAATCTTCCACGGGAGACATTTTGTGAAAATCATCGGACATTTTGTTTTTATGATTCCATATTTTAAATATTTCGATTCAAAGGAATACGTGAATTTTGATAGTTGATAATAATGAATATGGATTTTGGTGTGATGGAAAAATAAAAACAGCATCGTTGGTTTAGTACGTAATAATTATTTCTTCGTCGTCGCCTGACATAACACTGAAATACAAATTATGAGTTATGTTTGAGTATTTGTGAAATAATTACTCATAACTTTAAATAGCATAATTAAAACATCATAAAAATAATACTATACATCACTTTTAATGTGTTTTCTGTCAATACTTGGCATTATATTAAAACAATAAAACACTCTTTTGTACTAATTTCATATTTATTTAATAGAATTAACACCGGTATCGTTTAAAACGAGTAATTTCAACTGATAAGAATATATTATATATTAAAACAGGGCTTTGAATACTGAACCAAATAAAACAAATCAGTAATAAGTACAAAATATGAATAAACTATAATGGGCAGAAAGGGTTCGCGCAAGCCCTTTGTTAAGCTTTACTAAGGTTGGCGAGCCTCTTGTTAATTTAAGTGAAAACTATATTCTCATATCAAATTAGTATATAACTGTAATTTCTAACTTATATATTATCTACTACAGCTTCAATATACACAGTAGTACATTTTCAGCCATTTGGATGAAAAAGATTATGGTAAATTTCATATTGTTACATATTACAGGTATGTTAAGTAAAAACGATTGCTTATTTAGGTATTGCATACAATTGCATAGAGAAAACTGACTCCTTTCCCAGAACATCGAAAATTGTTTTGATATTAAGCGAGCTCCTTATTAACGTATTGGCAGCCCACCGCTGTGAATAAGTGACACTAAAGTGAGTTAAGCGAAACCGGTCCAGATACTATTAAAACAATATGGAATTAGTACAAATTAGTGTTTATTTTTTTAAATATAACTACTTAAAAAAATGTTAAGATATATAATATGTTTTTGAATTTAGTTAAATGATGATGATGAACAGTTCTCCCAAGCAATTGCATTTACGCTACTTAATTATTATTATTTTTTTATTTTTTTTATTACCATGTCCGCTTTCAATGTGGAGCATATGGACTCCTAATGGAGTTTATCTTAACAGAAATGTTTCTACGAGAACTGCTTGTTACTCAATTGCTCAACCTCTCTTTTTCCAAAGAAAGTAGAAATAGAAGGAAAGGGCTAGGAAAGAACTAGTGGTTAGCTAATCGCTCTCGAAACGCCCCGTTCATAGGTTAGGATGGGTGGGAGGGGGGAATTCAAGACATCACATACATCCATGCCTTTGAACAGAAATTCATAAATCGATTGATAAATCAATTTATAAAACTGCCCGTACTGGGATTCGAGCCCGTGACCTCCGTAGCGGTAGCCGACGACGTTGACCACTAGACCACACAGGCGACTAATTAATATTTATTATTATATTAATATTAATTATTAATAAAATACGGATAATGATTGTTGTAAATTCGATAAATTAACTTGAATAATAACGAAATTACCAGTTATTCCAATTGAGTCAGCCGATTCTCGAAGAATTTCAGATAATGATCTGTTCTTATTGTGATCTGTATCTATAAAGTCTACAAAGAGATTAAATTCTGTGAATAGCTCAAGAATTCCCGTTCGGCCAGTTAATAAGATTTATAGATATACAACATTTTCTCTGATTGATCCGGCAGGTAAGCGGTTGCAAATGTTCCGACAACCGTGATTCGTAAAAAAAGACCGACTCGATCGGTAATGATAATATAATATATTATGCAAATTTAAATAGATCTCTTGGATTAGCGTTGATTTGTACAAAGATATGTAGCTGCATGATTGAAAATACCGCGTTCCTTTGAAATCTCTGGTCTACGCATAATATGTGCTTGAACTGTTCAACCGTTGTGATACTCCATGAAATCTTGTAGACAATATAATTTACTACCGTGTACTGCAATAGTATATATCAGAGGTTTCAGACCTTTGGAAAATGCTACATAAAGCATGTAGGAAATGAGTCTGCGGTAAAAACAATTTTTATATTCACAGTAAGGTCAAAATCACACCTCTGGAAACGGAGTCAGTGTTGCGGAATCGTGGAGTTGTGCTATTTTAGATGTATTCAGAAACGTAAAAAACGGACGAATCAGACTCCTTATTTTCAAGTAAATTAAAATGTAAAAAATAATTTGAATTGTCTGAATGCTATACTCTCCCATTAATCTTGTCGTTAATGACCTGGGTTTCGCCTTTCGGCATCTTCAGGTTTTATCAAGTGCACGAATGTACTTGAACTGACGAGCAGCAAACAATTTGTATTGTTTATATACAAACATACTAATTTACTGTAGAGTAAATAATTATGTATTTTAATATTTATTAAAAAATAAAGACATAAATTTTTAAAATTTTATGTCACTAACAATGTAGTATGCATATAGCCTTCATATGGAAGTATCTTAACATAAGTATTTCTACGACAACTGCTTGTAACTTAGTTTTTCAATCTTTCTTTTCGAAGAGAGTTTTGATAGAAAAATTGGGGCTAACCTAGGATTAGTGGTCAGCTAATCGTTCTAGCTACGCACTGTTATTTTAGGATTGGAAAGGTGGGAGGGAATTTTTAAACATCACAAACACCCATGTCTTCTAACGGAACAAAAAAATGTTCCTCCTGGGGCTTGAAAACGTGACATCCGTCACGAAAGCCAACGACGTTGTCCACTACACCACAAAACTGACTTTTAAGTAATCTTTTTTTCTATAAAGTATTACAATATTTTTATGTCGGATCCTGGTGAAAGTTTTTCTTAGTTCTAATTCGGCTTCACGCAATTGTTAGAACTATGATTTGATTTTAGTCGGATTTTAGTTTGTCTACAATAATTTCCTTAAAAAACAGCATACGAAATGTCATAAGAATTCAAATTATAACAACCTTTCTTGACAGTTTTGAGTATTCTTTAGAAAAATATAATTATATGACTTCTGGCTTTTCTTTTCGTGGTATTCCAGTACAAATTTACGTCAAATGTTTGAATTTGAAACACAAATGTGTCCCGAACGGATGTCATTGTGATTTGACGATTGTCATAGAAGAACAAATCAACAATGTTTGATCGTCGGCGTTGTTGTTTTTCCTAAAATTATCAATAATTTTTCTTTATTAACATCGAATAACGACTTTCAAGACTACACTGATCGGTATTTATAATACTGTTTGGTGGGAAACTTTGCTTGTTGTGCGCCAATGAATGCACTGTACATACAAATAATATGAAACAATGGTAGCTTAGACATATTCCTAATAAGGATATTGCAACCAGCATTAACTTCAGATGCCGTTCATCATTGGGGCGGATGGAGATTTAGCTTATGTTACTTTATACCAACATTACCAGCAGATGCCAGCTTCGTACACAATTAATGATTTCTTGATGACTAAATTAACGTAAGGCTAATTCATTTGTTGAAAATAATTAACTATTTTATCAGAAAGATGTATTAATAGTGACCTGACAAAATGGCAACAAACAGAAAAAAATACGTAATGATACTATGAAAATTATTCAAAATTAATTATTTATCCGTAATCCGTAGTGCAGTGGTCAACGTCATTGGCTTCCGTGACATATCTCATGGATTCGAGTCCCAGTACGAACAGCATTTTTTGTATTAAAAAGCGACTGTTTTTTTTTTATTAATTTCGGTTTAACTTTTATTTCTGTGTACCATCAGATCATTCTAGTTACTAGAATAATTCTAGTAGATTTTACACAATCAATATGATGAATAGACTAATAATTTTTCGATATCTTCAAATTATGTTTTTCGATTTTTTCGACTCTACATCCGGAAAAACACCTGGCTTTGATTTCGACTCCACAGCTCTGGTCTTAACTTGATTTCGAATCGAATTTTAAACGGAAATAATTGAAAAAAACATCTAGGAGTCGGTTTTTAATTTAAAACAGGAGACCGAGTTTTATCTTTTTTACTAGACTCCACAGCCTTGGTTAAAACTGTCTATACTGGGAATCGAACTCGAAAACTACGTTACCGACGTCAACGATGTTGACCACTCGACCGTTTGCTTGGCAATAAATAATCAAAGATATTTGTTTTCAATCGCTTTGAAGTAATTGACAAAACGAATTTTAATTATTGGAAAGTCACGTTGTATGAAAAATGCTAATTTTTTATAGTTATTGCTTCCTGGCTATTCCTTACAGTTAAAAATATAACAAAAGTTTTTTAAATAATGTAGTAAAAAAGGTGCTAATTTACTTCCTCTAGCGACATATAAACTTATATCGTCAATTTAATCGGCTAAATAATCGTATAGCTTACTCTTTCTGACTAGAGCGATAACTTATAATTTTATAGTCATACATGTGAGCCTACAATGTAATGTAATACAATTATAATAACATAAATTGTACTCAAGTAAATGTACTGAAATTTAATTATTGAACATAAAGATAAACACCACACGGCGTATGTAAGTATTCAATCGTTATTTGTCTCTCAAATGAAAATTACTTTATAAAATATTTTAAATTATTGTTTGAACTTTTCCAGTTTTTCTATAATACTCGATATCATTCGCATATTTTATTTTGTGCCCAGGGAAAATATACAGTTTAAATATTAATCCGTAAGAATATTTTTGAATATGACTATGTTCTTGTTACTAAATACTTTTGATGAATTTGGCGGTGAATTCATGATAAAATATTGTACAGGGGTAGGGTGGAGGGGGCTCAAGAGGGCTAGCGCGAGCCCCTTGTTAAGATAAGAAAATCATTCGTCTTAGATCAAATTAGCACATAACTGCAGTTTTTGTCGATGGTTAAATTTTATTATGAATCAATACTTAGTTCCTCCTTCGTTTTTTCATTGTATGCGTTGGATTGATATATTTTAAATTTGCCAATGTTTGAGTCAATATTGACAGAAGAGTCTTTCAATTATGTTATTTTAAGGAACAGTAAGATGGGTATGTATGAAAAATATTCATGTCAATCGCTCACTTAAATTATAATACAGTTTATGATAAAAAATAATATGCGCAACCTTGAAATACCGATTTCGATTTAACTGTCCGGTATAACGATCCCAAATCATTGTCTGTTTTTGCTTTATTTCAATACCGGTTCGGTATTCGTTCATTACTGCAATCCCTACTTATATTGTTGACCGATAATTCAGTTTTAAACTGCCGGGTTATTCTCAAAAGTAAATATTTATATAAAAAAATAAAACTCGCTCATCTTTTGCGGGCCAAACAACAATTAACAGATGTTGTTGAGAATAAATTAAAAATACAAATCAATAAAAAAGCGAATGCGTTTTACACTTTAAGGCTAAACATAAATTTGTTAGCAATATAAAAAAAAAACACGCGCCAAGACTTGAGATGATTTAGCGCGATAAACAAATTAGCCCTTCTCAGTATTATTCATAAAAAACTAATTCTAACATCGTATATTCAATTAAATTAGGGCATTTAATAAATCGATTCATCACTTGTTAAACAAAAAACGTATAACAAATAATGATTTATTATATCATATAAAATGTAAACGCGAGTAATAAATATTTCATTTTGTTGATTGAACTTTATTTTCTTTTTAAATTTTTAATTTATACTAAGGCAAATACATTATTGAACGACTCACTAAAGTTAAATTTGAAATTCAACAAAACACGCGACATCGACTACATAGAAGAAAAAAAACATCACAAACGCTCATGCCCGAGATATCAAATATTAAATTGAATAAATCATTATTCGATATTGATCTTGCACTGACAACCTGCACCTTTAAATTATATATAAAATATTTGAGAAGCAAACTTTCAAAAAGTGATTTGTAATCATTTTTGAAAAATCATTATCTACATGCTGTATTAATATGAAGTCGAAATTTTGCTTAAATTTCCAATAAGCCGTAGTTTTAGGTGCGCGTCGCAAGATATCTGAGGTTTCAACTTGAATTCCAGAAGATGCCGAAAGGTGAAACCCAGGTCGTTAGTGAAAAACTTGTGTGAATGTACATAGGTTGAATAATATCTTTTATATTTTGATAATTTTATTCCTTTTTTTTTTCTTCAATTATTTGATTTTGATCAATTATTTTTATTCTTCAACACAGTGGTGTTATTTTTTACCATTCGAACATAATTATAATCTAGGATTTTTTACAGAAAAAATATAATATAACTACGGACAAATAATTAATAATCGGATCGATATTAATTGGAGACCTACTGTTATATGCAACAAAAAAAACATTGTCTATGATATAGTTTTCGACGTGTTTATGCATTAATCGAGTGTAGCTTTAAGGGACAGTGGAATCATGCGATAAGTTCAGTGTTGCTTTATCTAATGCAAGGATCGTCCACGCGTGGCCGCTCGACTAATTTTTAATTCTCGTTGCTTTTTTACACACTCAAGTTCATTAGCATTCATTTGTGTTTGAATCGATAGTAACATTGTCGCAAGGTGGCAACACTCTTAAATTATTACTCGGGGTCTGGGTAGTCGATGTCTCATTCTTCTTATTTTTATAAAAAATACAATAATATGGATGCCAGGACGTCGCTTAACACTTTAAATATCACAAAAACACCTAATGTTTTCAAACTACTTATTTTTTCAGAATATATGACCATTTTGGTTTCTTTTAGTAACAAACATAATCCTCATACTCTCGGTTATTGCGAGCGTGCTAGATAAGGGTGGATAAAATCGATCGATGTTCTGGGCTAAATGAGTTAAATAATTACTATATGTATTTATACTATTACTCCTTGCTAAATGTAAGTAAGGTCGGCGATTCTTTTGTTAAATAAAAAAATAAATATTCTCAAATCAAATTAATACATAAATTCCAAAAATATATTTACTATCTACGACAGTGTAAGTATAACATTCAAATAATGAAGTTTGATCTAAAGACTAGTATCTATTCCTGTGTCAATCTTGAAACTCTTGGAATATATGCTGGGTA
The DNA here is from genome assembly GCA_031772345.1 of Himalopsyche anomala. Taxonomy (NCBI): domain Eukaryota; kingdom Metazoa; phylum Arthropoda; class Insecta; order Trichoptera; family Rhyacophilidae; genus Himalopsyche; species Himalopsyche anomala. The sequence continues at coordinate 16,485,269 of CM062839.1, forward strand.
AATATATTAACCAACTTTTGATATTAACTATTTTACGATATACTTAATGTTTTTCCATAATAAAAATATCTATTAAGAAAAGTACGATTGCTATAATTATTATTACCAGTGGCGGATTAAGCTCAAAAGAGGCCCCAGGCGCAATAAATTTTAGAGGCCCTGTTTTTTGTATAACATAATGACGTCAAAAAAAATCATGTAAAATATATAAAAATCTGAACAAAATATGTATGGGTAATATAATATAAACTATTTTTGAGGCCCCTAAGATTCAGAGGCCCCAAGCGAGCGCCTCATGCGCTTATAGGATTATCCGCCACTGATTATTACGTGTATTTGTATAAGAATGAAACAAAATCCTCCCCTTCCCTAGAACACCGTGAATCAGGGACGTCCCGAGGGCATAGGCGAGTAGACAGTTGCCTATAAGCGGCAAGTCCTAGGGATCGGCAAATGATGATCACATTTTTTTTTAATATGACTAAATATTTTTGACACGAATTTGATTTGGAGTAAATATGATGCATTTGATAATAAAATACCAAATCAAGAATCGATACATATTTAAAAAAAGTGCATTTTAAATTTATATTATTTTTTATGATGTGTAGTGAAGGTTATATTTATTTTTTCATAACTATTGATCAATAATATGGACTTTTGAATCATATTTATTCGTGAAGATCTTTGTCAATAAGTTATAAAATATATTATGATTCATCTGAAAGCAAAACGAAATAAGTGGTAAAATATATGTTTGAGTACGCAGGTGAGTAGAGGATTCGAACTTCTATATTTGAGATACTTCTATTACGAAGCCATATGCTCCACATTGGGAGCGGACATGGTAAAAAATAATCCTAGAATAATGGGAAATAAAGAGAAAATGGGCGCTATTTTAGGGGTCTGCCTAGGGGCGGCACATAGCCTAGGAATGTCACTGCCGCGAATAGTTCTGAGATTAGTCGATCCTCTTATTAGCGTATTGGCAGCCCGCCGTTTGAGTTTTTTTTATGCATTGTGACGGTAAAAGACAACACTATTCAAACGGATGGATACCAAAGAGCAGGTTCACTTCATGCAGGTGTCAATATTGGGCGATGCAAAAAAGTACCTGATCTTAATTAATTTGTACAGGTTTAGACGATAAATATTTTTGTTTGAATAAAAAAGCCTAATTATTTCACACTTACAATCAACTGATATCATGGCGTCACTATAAAAAATACGCAATTCTTTTATGAAAGAGCTAAAGCATGTGCATATAGCTATGCACAAATAAGCCATTTTACCTATAGCTACCCTATAAATGAGATTAAATGACGTTAGGGAGCCTTTAAACCTTACATATTTAAAACTCTCAATAGCGGTAAATATTTATAACCAGTGTAACTAATTGCTGCAGGTATCAACCTCATTATAAAAAAATATCTAGTTCTTTCATATGATAAAATATTATGCAGTGCCGTGCATAGTAATACAAGTATATTTAAATTAAACACGTTTTCAGAAACAGCACTACCTACACTGTCATAGTAGATAGCCTAAAATTAAAATCATATTTTTTTCTAATCTTGTTATAGTAATTAAAAATATAACATGGGGGATTGAAAACTGACTTAAAAACACCTTTGCCAAATGGATTATTTTTTAATATTTATAATCCTACAAAAATGTCTCGAATCTTTAAATATTACAATGTAGTGAGAACGATTAGTTAACTAACAGTCCTGTCATCCCATAACCCATATCTTTCTATCGTAGATACTCTCATCGAAAAAAAAGAGAGGTCGAGCGACTGAATAACAAAACAGTTCTCGTAGAAATAAACTTTTGTTGAGATACTTTTATTATGAGGCCATATGCTTCATATTACTACATAATACTACATACATATTGGCTTAAATAAATAACACTTAAGTAACAACAAAAGCTTACAAGTAAAATTCCTTTCTAGTCAATACAATGATCATTAACCGATTGAATACCGCGCAAATAAATCATTAATATGTCCCAGAGATACTGCATGTTTTTGAGAAAAATAATTTTGCCTAATATACACTCGAATTCGATATTTTAAAAACCTATATTGACTCAGTATAGATAACACTACACATATTCATCAAAATATTGCTTATATTCTATTAGAATACCAAGTATTTGATTTTTTAAATGTCTTGGACATCCGTGTTCGCTTGCATATGTTTCGGACACCGTGTCCGCTTGGTATTCAAGTGGTTAAAAGCATTAACATTGCTCTTGTAACTGTAGTCTCTTATTATCTATGCAATTTTAAAAATTCCTTAAATAACTTCTACTTCACTGCAACTAGATAAATAACACATAACCCTTTAAATGAATAATTATCATTGAGATATCCAAATGGAATGAATTATATTTTTCCCTGCGACACTTTATTAGTGTTGGCGGGTATTTCTTTTCACACGTCGCGGACCCCGCTTTCAAAATTACAATATATTATTTGATTTATTCAGAGGCAGGTGTAATTTTTGACCGATGGCGCAAGATAGTGATATTATATCAAATAAATAATTCATTATTTTATTAATCGTCCACATTAAAACATAATGCTCATGTACGTCTTCGTTGAATTTTATTTCGGATTTGATAGTCTAATTTGTCAATGTTGCCACATATACACTAACAAGCTGTTGAATTAATTTTGTTTTACAAAGCACCCGCTTTATCTATTTAATTAATTAATATAAATAATAGTTAATGTGCTTCATGCTTGGTTTAAGTTATAATGTATTTGAACTTACAGCTGTAAAAAGAAGTGGGTAACATTATCATTCATGGCGCAATAATTCAGAGTAAATTTGCCAATACGAGTAACCTTCTTCTAAACGAGATGCTGATTGCTGACCTAACACCATTCATCCACATTAGTTTGGGTATTAGAAAAATCTACCGATATACTAGGTTTTCAACAATTACTTTTATTGCACCCTGGCTGATTGATTTCAATTTGAATTTAATTTATTAAAAAAAAAAAACACGTTACGAATAATTACAATATAATTCAGTACGCCGTTTTTGATATACGTGAATGCAATAAACATCAATAGAAAAATAAACATTTTTTCCAAGAAGTTCACCGAGCAAGTTCTGAAAAAAAATATACGTCCTTTTCCTTTTGTTTTTCTTTATTTTAAATATTTATAATTAAAATTACATTTATACTTAAAGGGATCATACTTAATTCATAAAAACAAACTATAGTTTATATATTCAGGATTCTTTTCTATAATATTTACATAAATTTTTTGAATAATTAAAATGTTTTTTTTGAAAAATGACAAATGTATACTTACTTATTGGTTAGACGCATCTTTAAAAAGTTAAAGTGCCTTTCGTTTTACTTAAATTGTTCAAATGCACTCATAAATGCGTTTTTTTGTTGTTGATAGATTTGAGTGCATGTATACGCTAAAATGCCAAAAGAGCTATAGGCACTAGAAATTCACGTATTACGTAGTTTGGTCGTTTTCCAGTATAGATATGTGCAAATTAATAAAAAAATTCTTCCACTGATATTTGGAAAAACTATAAATGCTCTTGGACTCGATTGTTAAATATTTTTTCACTAACGAAATATATAAAATACGAAAAAAATGATAATTTTATTCAAACAAGCATTTCAAGATAAAATAAAACTTAATATATAAATAAATTCGTGTTTATAAATCGAAACCAACATGCCACTTTCATATGACTTGTGACTTTTGGATTTAATTCAAAAAACGACAATGTCTAGCCATATAAATTGCTTCTATTAAGCGCATCCTCTATACAAACACGAGTTTATATGTTTTCTTTTTTTTTTATTAAGAATGCACAAAAACGTTATCCTATAATACGAGGCGTATCTATAAAAACCTGGTAATCTGACCACCATCCATTATCAGGAATAGATTAATACTATACATTGGTTATAATAGGGTGACCATGACGATGACATACTTTACACTATTTATCTATATATATAAACGGTTAAACAAAGTCATTTATTTATTATTTCTTAAGAGGATGAACTTTTTCCATTTTTTTTAAATCTCAAAAAAATTGAACATACGTCATCATTTTTCGAGTCATGGTATATACTACACATGAGCTCTCTAGAGATGAAGAGAGCCAACTAGTGAAACAGTAAAACTTTGTTCTTGGAAAAAGTCTAAGTAAAATCACGTCTTTACCTGCTGTTTTGTGGATTGCCTATTTTAATTTTACGGAGATAGCACTATTGCAATGTGTATTAACTGAGGTTACTACACTTTTACGATAATGTAATATAACTTTTACATAAAAAAAACTAATATATAATAAAATATAAGCTTTAAAATAAAAAATGACTCCGACTCCGAGGAAATTCGGAAAATGTATTCCGTCAGATCATCTTTAATAATAGAAGCATGCAATATCAACACATTGGACTATTTTGTTTGAAAACTCATCATAAATATATTTTTCAAAAAAAACTCTAGCCGCTCATTTTTCACGACTCCGACTCCGGCCAAAATACCGCGACTCCATGACTCCAACTCCGAATCCACAGCCCTAAAAAAACAAATGCATGTGATTTAACAGAGATTTTTATTCGATCGGAGACCGGCTGGTTGGTGAAATTATCGAACCTTGGTCACCCTGTCAATTGTAGAAACGGCCTAGACCGATTCGAATCTCATCGAGAATCAGTTAAACTCCAATACACGATCTCCTCTATTCTGGCTGCGAAGAAAAGCGGGAGAATCAGCCATGTCATTTGGTCTTGTCAGATAACTTCTTGAACTCGCGTATGATTGACGCGGGCACAAGCGGTCCGGTCGGTAGTTTTGTTCACTATGTCACGATTCATTTTGTTCCAAATCAGATCACCTGTCACTGATAACACTAAACATTATTCAGTACTTTTTATTGGGCTAACAAGACCGCTTTTCGCGCATTTGTATAGAAGCATACGGGATAGTTGAACAAGAAATTGTCGTGATACTATTATGTTTCTGATTTTTTGCCGGAGATGACAAAAAAACATTTGTATTGCGTTGCACTCCATTATGCAGAATTGCAACAGCAAGAAAATATCCCGACAAAACTAATTCGTATTATTTTACTAAATTTAACAACCGCGATATGCTCTCAATTATTCAAGATAATGACAAAAAGAAAAAGACCATGTATTCAATAAGCACTGATAATCAAAATTGTTCACCATTCTTACTGAATAATATATTGTCAGGTCTGTAGTGAAGTCGTCAATGTCGTTGGCTTCCGTAACAGATCTCACGGGTTATCGAATCCCAGCATGACCAGCATTTTTCATTCGATTTATTGATTTCTGTTCGAACGCCTGGATGTTTGTGATGATTAAAAATTCTCTTCCACTTTTCCAATCCCTAAATCAGTGCTCCGCAACCGATGTGCCGCGGCACACTGGTGTGCCGTGGGGCGATGCTAGGTGTGCCGTTTACATGGATTCATTGAAGAAAGAATAATAATTATTTTTTTCTATATCTAATTCTCTGTCTACGTTTAGAACTCTTTTTTTTTCAAATTTTCATTTTAATACTAGGTTATTTGATTTTCAATGATTTTGAGATAGATATTGGATATGAGCTCACATTTCTTTTTACAAATGTTTCCAATTATATTAAAGAGCAAATTTTTATTTTAAACAATGACTTATAGCTCAGAATACTTAGATGTATGATTTAATAAAGTTTGAATTTCTTTTTCCCAACAATGAACAAATCAGAGTTGCCTAGTTGAAGTATTGAGGTAGCGATATAAACTACACAATTGAAAATGATGTTATTTTTGCATATACGTTCTTTTGTATCTAGATATATGCAAATTTGAAGTGTATCGCAGAAATCTAGAGAAAATTTTAGTGTGCCGTGGGAGAAAAAAGGTTGCGGAGCACTGCCCTAAATAAATGGGCGTAGGAAAAGCGAGAAGTAGTTTTGATTAGCTCTATCATGGAGAAGTTGAGCAACTGATTCATAAACAGTTATCATAGAAACTTCTATCTAGTTACGGCCATTAGGAGGACATATGCTCCACATTGGGAGCGGACATGGAAAACAAAATATATGTAGTTTAGAATATTTTTACATACGTATTATTTGTTTATCAAATCAAAGATTTTTATATTATGTAAGACATATTAAAATATCATTAATATATTTCTATATAATCGATCATTTTCGTCTACAATTGAACGAGTAGTAGTAGAAAACAAATGTCATTTAAAAGTCTACTATAGATGTACTTGATTGCCCGCGAGGGCGCCACTTTCGCATCATTAACGTAGCCATAGTCAACACGTCCTAGGGCGACAATTTTAGTTCTGAGTTCTGCCACAGTCAAATTAAAATAGTACATCTCCAGGAAAAATATTTAGATTTAAATTTTATCGTAAGCCACTATATCAAAATTTTCACTACTTAAGTCTAATAAATACGTTAATGCGACATTTTCTCAAATACGAATGAAGTATTACAATTAAATGGAAAATAACGAATGCGGCTTAAGCCAAGCTTATATTAATTTAATTGTATTTTCAAGCGGTTATATATTTTGAAATTTTACTTCGAGTATAACTGTAATAAAAATAAGTAATGATGCACAGTAATCATCGAAACTTCACCGTTAGATATTTTATTAAATATCACAGCTTCTACATAGAGATTATAGTGAATGCCATAACTTCAATTTACTATATTTTAAACGTACGGAAATGAAACGTTATGTTTGTTCATAACGGTAAGAAATGTCAAAACAAACGATAAGCATTCGATATTCGAATTTCAAAACTAATGCAAGACAAATACTGCACTGAAGAATGTTGCCATGATAAAATCAAATATTTTATTAAGTACACATTGGTATTGTGTGAATCTAAAAATTTTGACGCGCGCTCGCACGACCGTTGGAAGAAAATGTATCTTATCTTTCATTCCGATTATCTATTAGGTATATCATATGCACACATTGATGTTTGTTTAAATAGTTAATAAATTGATCATTTATTAACCCCAAATTTGAATTATCATAAACAAGTATTGTTTTGACTAACTTAATTAATCGCGTCGACGTAGACTTTATTCACATATGTACGTTGTGAAAATAAATAATTTTGTTCTTATGGAGTTTTTCATTTTTCTTGGCAGCAGAGTTTTTCTGAATTACATGAAAATCATTCTACCTAAAACCAGTAAAGTTGTGGTATCAAGAAGAAGTTAATTCGGCTTGTTATAAATTAAAACGCTGATATTTCCTTTGCGAATGATAAAAAAATAGGTCTTTATCTTGCATATTTTTATATGAACAGGTGTTTATCATTGTATTTCTTACTACTACAATGCAATATATGTAAGATTATGTATATGGAACAAATAGTTTCAATCTTATGTTGTCTTTTTTGCAGTTGGAAACGACCGAGGTTTGGTATATGTAAACACTTTTTCTTAATGAATAAAACTTTCTTCCTGGAAAAATGTTGAAATTAAAAACCTTAAATAAATTTTAAGTCAGAAATTAATCATGAAAATATATATTTTTTTATTTATATTGTTTGGTTCGTTTCCATTTCACGAAACTAGTAAGTTCTAAATCCCTGTTCGAAGACTACTAATTGCATACTGAATGAACACACTGCAAGTTTTGAATTGAGTTTTCAACAGCGCCGTAGCCAGCGGTGGGCTGCCAATATCTTAACAAGGGGCTCGGTAAATGATATTAATTTTTTTATCCATGTCCGCTCCCAAAGTCGAGCATATGGCCTCCTAATGAAGGTATCTCAACAAAATTTATTTTTCTACGAGAAATGCTTGTTGTTTAGTCGCTCAACCTGTCTTTTCTAAAGAAAAAATTAAGGGACAACTAATTTTCAAATTTAACCATCTACAGAAATTGCAGTTATCTAATGATTTGATCTAAGACAAATGATTTTCTTATCTTAACAAGGGGCTCGCCGGCCGCTCCGAAATTTAGTAAGGGGCTCTCGCGAGCCCCCTCGAGCCCCCTCCAGCCCATCCCTGGCCGTAGCCACTGTATATCAGAGTCATTCAATGCATAAGAGCCCAACGAAAAGGGAGGTCAAATTTTTTACATACTTTATATAAAAAATGTGTGCGGGAAACTTCCGCGACGTATGTATGAGGGCCTTAAATGTGTAGCTACGCCACATGTTTAAAATACTATAATAATTTGGACATTTTCCCTAACATACCTTTTTGAAATTCAATTTTCTTCGCAATATAGACACATATAATAATCAATCTTCTCACGTAAAGTTTAATCGCAAACAATCATTCATAGAACGGTGATTGGAAGCGGACATTTTCACCTTTGAGATCTTTCAAAGGGTTACATGAGCGACTCGGCGGGCGTCCGCTGTGCCCTGTGTCAAATGGGATTAGTTCCAAGGCGTCCCGGGCGATGGTGTCGCCGTTTGTGACGTTACGGGCGTTTCGAATCTTGATTCTTGGAGCCGCGGGGTCCGATAGGAAGGCCGCTGGGGCACCGCGGGCACACCTGCGCCCCCCGCCGGGTCCTGTCCGGACATAACGACCGGTGAGGCGCATTATGCAGCGCTCCTGCGGGAGGTACCGAGCGGGCCAGGTCAACGGCACAGACGTGGTCCTGTCATGATTGACAATATTCTTAAGCAGTGACAATTATTTCCAATTAAATTTGTTAAGATGAAATTCAGAAACTTACAATCTTTTACTCATATTTTATAGATCAGGTAAATGTTTTAAATTAAATTAACTTTTAATTCTTGATTTTAAAACATTTTGCTTATTAACAATTACCTATTATAACCATGGTGGATTACGGCGATTGAGAATTTTCAACTGATTCTTATTTTAAAGATTTATTTGTTTATTTCTATTTCTAGTATTACTGCCATGCTTGACGCAAAGGGTAATTAGAAAATTTATACATATTTTTTCGTTTTTTCGTTTATTTTAGATTTTTCGTTTCTGTAGCGAAAATATAAAAAGTGACTAGACATAATAATATAAGAAAAGCGTGTACATAACAATTAATCTACATATATGCGCTATCATCGTTGAGCGCAATCGTCAATGTATATGGCCGTCGATTGAGCTATTATTGACATGTGTCATGAAATTCTGACAGACATACTTCGAAAATAGTCTATAAACATACCAAAACTATATGCGAGATCAAAATGAGAATTCTTCAATTCTTGATCATTTTGAACTCTATCTACCTTATGAGCACCGAAGAATCGTGAAGATGTGGTGAACTGTTTCTAAAATAAAACTGAAAATCTAACCTAACAATGATGTCACTGAGAAAAGCATGCTTCACTCATATTACTACGGATATCGATTATTAAAAATGGAGTTTACGCAAGTATTTTTGTATTGAATTTACTTAATATGGTTGCCAAAATATTAATTTACTTTAAGTTTTTTACCCATTTATATTGTAAAAGGTAAAAGCTTGTTAACAAATTTAGCTCAAAACAATGTGGAGAATAAATTCGAAATTCGATTTATTTTCCATTTACAGGAATACCAACATCATTCAAATGAGTTCTGTATTTGATTTCTATTGAGATAGTAAAAAACCAGCCCTGATTTGAAACGATCATTTTCATTGGCGATTATCAGCGTGAAGTTAGTTACGTATGCAAGCATTGTTGCCCCGGATCGGCCATTAATCGGCCCTTTCTTTCGTTTTAGAGCGAATTTAAAATCTAATTAAATATGTAGCGTCGTCTATTCTTTTTCGGCGGGAATTGGTTTTCGTGTCCTCTTCTAGATTTTAACCGAACGGTAAGAAAAGCAATCCGTTTCTTCTCGGAGAAGCAGACCAGATTGGGAATTCGGTTTGATTTAATTTTTCAACTCAATAGGTTGGAATTTAATTGAAGTTTAAAAGTATTTTACCTTCTTGGCATTCTATCTCGATATTTTGTTTATTATGTTATTTGTTAACGAAAGACTTGATATACTTTTTTCCCCCCAGTTGTGATGAAATATACGACATTAGAGTCAGCGACTAGCTTAATAGGGCGGAGGACTGAGTGGAGTGGAGGAGTGGATTTAGGCGGTCAAGGTTCAACCCGTACCGTAGCGCCAAGAAGAAGAAGAATATGTACATGAACACAATTTCTTATCCAACTCAGCAGTAGAAGCCTATACCTGAACGTAGGGATTGAATATTTCATCAGATCGTCAAATTTTATTAATCATTTTACAATTGTCAAATTTAGTTTTTATGACATTTTGAAAACAAATATATAATTTCACTAGTGCAGTGGTTCTTAACCTTTTCGAAGTCACGGTGCACTTTTGATCATGGGAAAAAGTGGCGGTGCACCAGAATTAAGAGATTGAAAAAAATGTGGAAATATTTTTTTTTTTGACTTTTTCGGTTTTCACTATTTTGCACATTTTTCGGTTTTTACTATTTTGCAGATTTTTTCGTTTTTACCAATTTTTTCGCGGTACACTTGCCAGAAGCTTGCGGTGCACCGGTTAAGAACCACCGCACTAGTGACTATTAGTGAACATATATTTTTAGTATTAAAAATATATAATATGTATTTTTCAAAGTATACTTGGATACGATTTCACTAAAACGTCAATGAAAATGTAGTTTCACTTAAAATATATCTTAACTGTAACATATAAAAAATAAAATTTTAAAATTAATCAGTAAGTATTATTTTATTAGAAGTAATTTAATATTTCACTTAAAACTATTTTCAAACGGTCCTGATTATTTTTCATTACAGCAATACTTAAGCTACTGAGCAGAGCAAATCAAAATGCAATAGAAGCATAAAATATTATAACAATAATATGTCCTTGTCTCAGTGACTATTTAAAAGAATGTTGAATATTATTTGAGTTCTTTTTCATTATATTTTCTGAATAGAGAAGGTTCGGATAACTGTGAGAAATTATCTGATAATGTATTTGTTTACAATGGTATTTACTACCCCATTCGAATTAAAAGTTAGAACGACAGTATAACACAATGTCGTATGAGAAATATTTTATATATATTTTTTTTCTCAATTGAGATACTTAACCCCGGTTCCTTGACTTTTAGTTTTTGTATATTTTAAAGAGTTATTTATTATTGAAGATAAACTTAGTCAAGCAACACTAACTGTACAATCATAGAATTTCAACATCATTATCGCTAAACGTATTATTGGTGAATTCACACTTTTAGGATTCACCTTTACTGTATTTTTTTATATAATCCACTTGATAAATCGCCAATGTAGTTGGCCAATGTTGATGAGTAACAAAAATTAAGTAAGTACTCAGTAAGTACACAGTAATATTCTTGAATATCAATTCTTTATTCGTAACTTTATTTGTGTCAGATCGGCATGAATCTATCTATGGTTTGAGATTATAATTATCTATGAAACATAAAATATCAAGACTAGAATTTTTTTAATTTGGTGTTCACTCCAAGCTAGGGTATCCAATCCCGGACCCTTTCTGTGATCTCAGGATTTCGGGATTGACAATTTTTCAATTTGGCAATTTAGAAATTATGTAAATTAAAAAAAATGCGAATTTCTCAAAATTACCAGCGTGGGACCCTTTTTTTAACATCATTTTTGTATCCAAAATCCCAGGAATTACCAAAAATAACAGTGCGACATCTTTTTTTCTAGCTCTTACGTGTTTCATTTTTGCCATCCCGAAATCTTGGGATTAGTATTGTCGCAATCCCAGGATTTCGGGATCACAGAACAGGACGGGATCCCGGGATTGGATACCTTACTCAAAACTATCAAATTGCTACTTACCATCTGCTGCTAGTACAGTGACGAAATGATTTGTTAAATTAAGTGTTTCTACCTTTAATCTCGATGTATGTATATTTGAGCTTATCTCAAAAGATTTGTTTTTACGAAATTTTCCGCTTTAACTCATTTCCTTAGCTAGTGTTTTTACGAGAGTAAGGAATGTTGAATATAGAGCTAGGGCAGAACAAGTTGTAGGCTAATCGCTACATCCATGTCTTTAAATACAAATCCAAAAATTGTATTTTTGAAACTGTCCGTACAGGGAATCGAACACTTGAGCATCGTTTCATAAACCAATGTGGAGTCGTGAAACATTTCCAGCATTTACAAATATAACACTACGACTACACGACCAGGTGTGGGCTGGAGGGGGCTCGGAGGAGCTTGTGCGAGCCCCTTGTTAGATTTTAGCTAAGGCCGGCGAGCCCCATGTTAATTACGAGAAAACAATATTATCTCATATCAAGTGAGTGCATAACTAGTAGTTATTTACTACTTATTCTGAATAATATATTATTTACGTCAGTTCAATTCTACAGATACTTAAAATACATTTTGAGTTATTTACATTGATTAGTTTACGGTATATTGCATATCGTTAAATATTAAGTAACAATCGTTTGCTTATTTGGGTATTTCTTATAATTGATTAAGTGTGATAAAAAATATAAACCCTTTCCCAGATTGAACAAGCCCCTTGTTAACGTATTGGCAGCACACCGCTGCCCAAAACTATGATCAATTCAAATACTCATCCTCCATCGATACCTTTATTTTAATCATACTCTAAATTTTCTAAACGTCTTCTCAAAAAAGCGAAAACGCAATGATTCTGAAACAATAATACGATGAGAAAAAATGTTTTAAATACTTGACAACAATCACAGTTTCCATATGAGGTCAAGCCAAGCTTCGATACAAATTTGCGTTCCCGTACACATTGGTGGTGTTGTTTGATGGCCGATACAAACATCTGCTCCCCTGGTAGGTGTGTTTTAATTTAATGCATTGGGCTCGAGTCTTTATGGGCGAATTGTCATTAGGTATATCGGATTACGATCCAGCTGATAGTCAATAAAATAGTCTCCATCGTGTTTTTTTCCTCTCGCGTCTCCATATACATTGTGATTATTCGACTGCCAATCGAGGTTTTGTCCCCACTGGATTTAATGCCGTATTTTATGAATACTTGCGATTTAAGATAATTGTGTGAGAGAAGCTTTGAAAGTTTAATTAAAATTTGCATAAATTAGAGACGTGTTATGTTTACGGCTATACTTATCGTGTTATTGGAATTTATGTTCTGTTTATTGTAATGAGTGATAATAAACTTTTAAATACATATTGAAAATATGCATTTATTATAATAATAGATATTATTTTTAAGTAATTAAGTATATGGGCCCATCAGAGGTGAAGTGAGCCGAGAGATATTATAGAAAAAAAATGTTAGATGCTTTTTAATATTCTACAGTCTACACGTCTTAAAGTATTGTAAAAGTGAAGTAACCTCCGTTTATACACATTTAAATAGTATTATCTTCGTAAAATAAAAATATGCAATCTAACAAAGCACCAAATAAAGACGTGGACCTCTAATAGGCCCATATTTTTTAACGTTTTTTAAAGTCTTATGATTGTATTTGTACATTCATTTTTTTAAAGATATAAAATAATATTGTTACTGGAATGTTCATTTTCTTTATCTTCACATTACATACTTGTTATAAAATATTGTCATTTAAAAAATAAACAAAAAATATCACCTAATTTTTTACTGTTGCGCCAGATATTTAAATTAAATAAACTATTTGAGATCTTTATAACGAATAAGTGGTAACGGTCATGAAGTTCCTCAGAGAGTTCAGATTTATAAATTACAATCAGCTTAGGCTAAGGGTAGACTGGAGGGGGCCCAGAGGGGCTCGAGCGAGGCCCTTGTTAAGTTTTGGTAGGGTCAGCAAGCACCTTGCTAAATTAAGAAAATAATTATTCTTATATCAAATCAATATCTAATTGCAATTTCTGACTTAGTAGCCCCTTAAAACTTTTTCGTAAATACATTGATTTCGGTTTTTTGATAAAAGGTACGTAACATTTTTTTGTCTATTTTCTAACAATGAATCATGGAAGAGATGAAGCGAGCCCCTTGTTAAAATATCGGCAGGGTATCGCTCGTTTAAACTCAATTACCCAAATAACAGAAGAAAACTTAAGTAATGCGAAAAGTAACGAAATAAATAAGCTTTAGTTTTTTCGGTTCCTTCAGAATATCATTTAAATTCTTTATTGAACACTTCCTATACGTTCATAAAAATACTTCCGATATATTGCTGGCCCTTAAAGAACCAAGTAGGTCAGCGATTTTCAACCTGGGAGGCGCGCCTCCCTGGGGAGGCTTGGACTATTAGCAAAGGGAGGCGCGAACAGTCCAAAATATTTACTTACTCTTTACAAGTATATTTTTTTCTTCAAAGGGAGGCGTAGTAACATAAAGGTTGAAAACCACTGAAGTGGGTGGTAAAAGCCTAAAACATACATTTTTAAAAAATATGTTTTTCACTTGGTTCTTTAAAGGCCAATAACATACAGAAAGTATTTTTTAGAGCCGAAGGGGAAGTGTTAAAGAATAACCGACTCTTAAAATCCTTTTATAGTTTCTCACACTTCTTTAAAAAAATTGTAAAAATAAAATTTACGTACACACATGTATCAGGCGGACATAAAAGACGAGAGAGCTTTATGTATCTATCATTTAATACAGGCATCGAGTCCCGATCATGTTCGCCACGCCAATAAAAGGAATGAAATTAAACGGACACAGGCTCCTTGTTGGCCACATTACATGCGACACCAAAGGCTGCTCGATCCAACACGCCTTGTTTCCCTGTACACGCCTGACACCGATAATGTGCGGAAAGAAGGCAATGGAATGTAACGAATACCTCCTCACCATATCTGATATCCTGATACAGATTAAATTAAACATTCAAAAAATAGCAAATTCCAGTGAGCTATTTGATATATTTACATTTTAGTGTGCTCGAAGCTGTGCATGCTAACAGCTCTAGAATAGTTTCTGAGTGAACCATTAGCACGTAAAAATAGTCCTAATTTGTTCCAAGTAAATATAAAAAAAAAAACAATATTCTTAAATTAAATCAATATCTTACTGCAATTTCTGACATATATTATCTACGATATTTTCAGAATAACATTTAAAACATGGGATTTTAACAAAAAAAAAAAAAAAGTAGAAACCTATTTCTGCGTCAATCTTGGAATTTTCACTTTTGTAATCTGAGATAAGTTACACCAAAATTTATACTTTTGCACGCATGCGTGAAATAAAATTTCACCTGAAGAAAATACTAAATTTACTAGTGTTTTTGTTTCAAGACAATTTTTACTCAACCTATATTTTTCAAAGAGAATAGTAGCGATCGAGGTACTAGGGCAGGACTAGTGTTTAGCTTATTGCTCTCGCTACTCCCAGTTATCGAATGATCGTAAGGGTGGGAGGAAAATTTAAGATATCACAAACACCCGTGCCTTCGAACAGAAATCGATTGAAAAAATGAACAGAAATCGAATACTTACTTAGTAACCAACAAAATATCTGTGTCTGTAAACTTATATTTTACCTTTTTTTCGTGTCTTTAAAAATTGACTTTGCTACAAATGAATGTCTAGCGAAGGAATGCGACTCGCAGGCGAAAATTCCAAAAAATTGTTACAAATTAAGTATAATTTTTTTTAAATGTATTTTACCAATAACAAAATGCAAAGTGTATATAAATTTGAAAGCCTCGAAAGGGCCACACTAAACATTCAATAGGGACACATGTGGCCTGCGGGCTAAAGTTTGGGCATGCCTGATATAATGTGTATCAAGTTGCATGCATTGTGATAATCGGAAAAACGGTGGGTTACGTCACTTTGCCTTTCAACAGTCGATATGACAATTTGTCCTGCTGATATATCATGTCCAAAGCTCAAATATCAGACGACTTCATTATCAGATAAAATGATGCCTTAATTATTATTTTATATGAAATGGATTTAATTTTACGATGATAAAAACAACGTTGGTAATGCGATGAAACATAAAATACATCTTGAAACTTTTCCGCACAGTTTTCCACGTGAGTAAAACTGTTAATTCGTGCGATGGTCTTTGGTTAAATAATCAATTACCGAAATAGAGGGCCAGTAAATGGGGTTTATGGCCCATCATTTCGCAGGTAACCGCACACGTCTTGGACGGGAAGGAATATCCAATAAAGTGGTCGTTACATTCATTTAATGACAGACCCACCCCCGGGAAACTGTGTAATGATGGGATTTTTACCTTTATATTCTAACGGTGAGGCAGTGTCCCGTGAATCAGCTATTTACAACCAGTGAGAAAATTAGGCAAAAAAAACATTTCACTACAATATATTATAAAGATCCAAGACTAAAGATGCCTGCCTACAATGAATGCTGAGGAGACTTTCAACATTGCTTACACTGCCGGGTTCTATAACGATTATTGGCCTCCGTGCCGGATCACACGGGTTTGAGTCCCAGTGCGAACAGCATTTTTCGATCGATTTCTGTTCGAAGGCAAGGTTGTTTGTGATCTCTAAAAATTCCCTCTCACCCATTCCGATCATTTAATAACTGGGGGTAGCGATTAGTTAACTTCAAGTCCTGTCCTAGGTATATCCTTCTATCCTTACTACTGTCTTTGAAAAAGAAAGGTTGACCAAATAAGAAACAAACAGCTCTTGTAGAAAAAAAGTTGTTGAGATATCTTCATTATGAGGTGATTTGTTTCACATTGAGAGCGGATATGAATAAAAAAAAATTTTTGGCATTTAATGATGTTAATTTTTTTTTTAATTTTTAAAAAAAAAAATTGACATTACAGATATTTTCAAGTTGAAAGATCATACGAGATATACTCGACGAGAATTTTTGAAAGTCACATGAGATTAACTCAAGGAGAATTGCCTTCACAAACACCCATGTCTTAGATCTCAAATTAAAATTGAAAAAATTCAATTTGACATTGGACCTTACCGGGAATCGATCCCGGACCCACCTGATCGGTAGAGCAAGCTCTTACCAACTAGACCAAAGCGGGCGAACCACACAAGAGTATGTGATATTTTACCTCACTAAATTTTTCATATAAATGTCGATTTAATACTATATCTAATGAGTATTGAAAAATAGAGAAAAATAAATGACTGAAGACATAGATAACTATCATTTAACGATTCAATTCAATCAAATCCAAATACACTTATAATAAGTACCGTATTGTCATTCAGCATTCAATACCCCGTCAGCGAGAGTTTTACTTAAACTAATTGAGATGGTATATCTGTCTTTCCGTGAATGTACATTCATTGAATTTTATGTAATTGATTTGACCACTCACACGCCAACGACTCGCCGGTGCGTCAAATTCTTACTGCCTCCATACGCCAATGACGCACCCGTACGTCATTTTTTTAATGTTACGAGCTGGCAGGTAAACGGTTAAACTACGTATTTGTAAGCAGTTTGTGACATTAAA
Source organism: Himalopsyche anomala (assembly GCA_031772345.1). Lineage (NCBI taxonomy): Eukaryota > Metazoa > Arthropoda > Insecta > Trichoptera > Rhyacophilidae > Himalopsyche > Himalopsyche anomala. Next base: position 16,502,674 of record CM062839.1, read on the forward strand.
ATAACTTTTCCCCCATTTCCATCATTTATTTGTCGATAGCGCGGTGTTGCATGCCGTTTGACCGTATGATGTATAGTTGAATATTTCAGAAACATCTCTAAAAATCAGACGACAACTCCACCCATACTGACGTATCCTTTGTGCCCTATTTATTTAATTATTTGTAGTGCGATTTAGTGTGAAGTGATTTATTAAGTTTATATTTAATACAAATTGCAGTTTTCATAATGTTTAGTTAAGTTTGCCAATGTATTCTGTCTTTGCTTTACAATTTAAAATTCCTTTTCAATATAATTCTTTTTCTCGCTTAGAATAAAGACTATAAAGACAATAATTTACCAGGTCTTCTCAACGGTTAAATTATAAAATGTCACCAGTACAACTCGTTGGGATCCACTGTCAAAATAAGAGCTATCCACCCACTCCACGGTGCCGTAAAATCTTCAATGACGCGCTATAAACTGCGAAAAATGTCTGCTTTTAAGACCATTTTTACGTCTCCCCTTTATGAGGCGAACACACATAAATGCTGTGACGCCGCAGCATTGATGGGCGGCAAAGTAATTGCGGATTGCGCACGTGGGCCATTTATTTCTGACTACTGCACTACATCCATCGCCTCCCAGACTTAACTCGCTACCATCTGACCACCTTTTTGCTTCCAAATGAATCCCTCGCTGAATGGTATCCTTTGTTTTTGGAAGATCTTTGCGTGATAAAGTATCGTGCGAAAAACAAGCATAAGTCTTTCAAATAATTAATACGAAATTGATCTTCATGGCCGAAATATTGCTACGCATGTCTTATTGATACACTAATGAATTAATGCCAGTATAATTATTCAATAGATATCTAAACACATGGATAATGGTGGATTATCATATAAGTGAATAAGTCGCGCGCTTGGGTGCTTCGATTCTTAGGGACCTCAGAAATGGCTTATTTTTGTTAAGATTTTGTATGGAATTTTTTGACATTCTTATGTTATATGAAAATTAGGGCCTCCAAATTTTATTGCACTTGCGGCCTCCCATGTGCTTAATCCGGCACTGCTATAGGTGACGATATGACTGTAATGAGAACTGGTTTTAATTTAGTCTCTCGACCTCTCTTTTGCAAGATGGCGTACATAAAAAAATGAAGCACAAGAAAGACTAAAAGTTCCTTAATCAATATTTCTTCACCTGGTTTTCATTATTACAGCATTTGGAGACAAAATCATAAATCATATGCTTGAATTTAATATTCGTTTCACAACTTTATTGGTGATTTAATTAGTATACTGGTCGATTTCACTAATAATTTTGCCAGAAAACCCAGGCATGGCGCGTAATGGGACATAATTAGTGACACAATAAAATAAACAAATTTTACTGAGCTGTCAATGTGTCACAATATCAAATAAGCTCATAATAATAGACAGTGCATGGATCGAACAGATTTTTTTTAAATTATGAAAACGATTTTCGCTTGTTTTTTTGTATTTTTAACTGTCATAACTGCTTTCTATTATAACTACTACGTGTGCGTTCAAATACGATGGACAAAGAATGTGATAAAACATGTAACAAAGAAACATACAATTCAAAATACCTCATAAGATTTTAATGCATACGATTGTATATTTTATTTTATACTATATTTTATTTTGTTTCGTACTCTTACGAAGAAAATACGATACTAACTTCACAATGTACAAACAAAATAATTAAAATGGATTCTATGTAATGTGTTTACGCAAGCTTAGTCTTAAGAGTAGAGCAGAAGTTATTGTTGGCAGATAATAATTTTCCGAATCGCCAAACTTTTCATTACCGTGTCACGTTGATATCTTAGGTTGTATGTCTATCGTCAGATATTAGAATGTAATATTTTATAAAAAATTACGTTTCTTTACCAGTCCTTACAAACATTGATATTAAAAATAATTTAAATGCGGCTGGGATCGTAGTGTAGTGATCACCAGCATTGGATTACGTTCGAATGTTGTTACGATTTTTTTTAAATCGATTTATAGATTAATTTTCGATGGTATGGATGTTTGTGATATCTCAAAATTAAAATCACTAGCCCTGTCCAAGACAAGAAGTTAGCTGCGTGGGCCAATTTAACAAATGCGCGGCATAATTTGTCATGTTTCATATAAAATAGTGTTTTATTTATATTTGCATAACAAAAAAAATACCATTTGGTAACTTATAAATAAGTTTTTAATAATAAGTGTATTAAATAAAATAAATAAATAACAACTCATTTTTTTGTATATATAAAATACAATCAAGCACAAATTAATAAAATAATCTGTCGCTTCTTAAGTTGTCAAAATAGGTAATAATTTATTTATTTATTTTATTAATTTTTCACATCGTTCCTAACAACTAATTCTTAAAATATAATCTCAATTTAGATCAATTTCTTGTTCTACAGAAAGCATGTCAAATAATAATAGTAAAAATACATTAACATCTTGATTAATAATAAAAATAATAAAAGATTTTTAGTACTTTTTCCACTTAAAATTTATTTGATCAGGACCGGTTTCGCTCCTCACGAGCATTATCAACTGATAAAGAAAATAAATTAAACAGTTCTATTTATACAAGTTAAATTGAAATAAAAAGGTGTAAGCAATTACTAACAATTAAAAGGATTTACAAATAACATTATAATTACACAAAATTAAAATGCTTAACACCTATAACATACAATTAAAAAAACATCAATAAATATAAGTGGCAAATGATGTCAATTATAAACACAATTAAAATTTGGGAAATTTTTAAACAAATTTATACTCTACCTTTGAAATGAAATCCTTTTAATTGTTAGTAATTGCTTACACCTTTTTATTTCAATTTAACTTGTATAAATACCACTGTTTAATTTATTTTCCTTATCAGTTGATAATGCTCGTGAGGAGCGAAACCGGTCCTGATCAAATAAATTTTAAGTGGAAAAAGTACTAAAAATCTTTTATTATTTTTATTTAATGCCATTCCACCAAGTATTGACAGTGAACACCTTAAAAGTGATCTTGATTTGTTATTGTAATTTCGACAATATAGTTTTTCAATTAATTTTCATAAATTGCATGCTCTCAGCAAATAATATACATATTTATAAACGGATGGTAATATAAAAAGGCAATAGAAATATTGTTTTTCATTTTTTCAAATCCCCTTTGACATGATGTGTACCAGGAGCGCAGAATGCTACGCGGGTAACAGCCGTAGATAAGCCGGCATGAAATTGTATGGTGACAGTTTGCAAATTTGAATTCATCCCGCGCCGCATTCTCCAAAGCGGTCTCAGTGAGGATTTCGCGATTGTTTAATAATAATATGTTTTTCTCTACCGCTCTAGCTCCCTCGGAGAAAATATGATTTTATGTGATCCTGATACCCGTGAAATGAAAAAATATTCAAAACGTTTGTCTGAGCCACAAGGATATGAATTATATAATAGCAGTATAAAATATATACCAGAAACATTTTCATTATTTTTCTTAATTATAAACCTACGTACCTATATTACTGTTGTAATATAAACATGAGCTACAAATTAAAATAAACATACATAATAGAAGAGTTTTCTAGAAGTAATAATAAGTATGTAACTATATCATTAATCAAGCGTCGGCAACCTTTTGTTGTAAAAGTGCCAAATATTTTACGTGGGGATTAGTGCGGGCCCCGTTGTGTCACATACGTTGCGGCGAGAATTTTGCGGGCCGCAGGTTGCCGACCCCTGTCATAAATATTCAATTATTTAAAATAAACGTTTTTAAAAACAAAATTTGCAAGTGCTGTACAGTGGAACCCCCAATTCCACCACGCTTGAAATATTCACCGCAAATAAAAAAAAAAGTTTTTTAATTAGCAATTTTCACTAAATTAAAACCCCACTCTTGTTTGACTGTCATCCATTATAAGTCCTATCACATTCTTCGAAAAATATTTCCTCACCTTCATTCTATTCAATCATATATTTCGGGTCTTTGGCAATGCAATGCTACAGTAAAAATTCTTTTGAAGCTCATTAGAGGAGACATAGCTTAAAAAAGGTTTATAACTGTACTCAGTGGCGGCCGGTCAATGTGGCATTGGATCAATGCATAAAATAAGTGAATCGTATAAATGTTATGTTTGAATATTATTTCATGAAGTATAACCGCCCCTGCATATACAAGGGGTGCATTGATCCAATGCCACATTAACCGGCCGCTACTGACTACTCAATTACTAATATTGTTTTTATTATAATAATCACAGACAATAAGTTTTAATAAAACGTTTGAATGCATGTTAAAAAGATTATGAAAACTTGACTATGACACTATTTTGGACAGATTTTTATTTCATTTAGGAGAGCGTTATTTATACCAGTGCTTCCCAACTTGTTTCATGCCACGAACCCCTAAAGCTGAAAATAATAATCTGCGGACTCCCGAATTTTTTTAATTTCACGTGTTCATATTTTATTATGTTTTGTTATGTTCATATTTTACATGTAGGTTGGGAAGCACTGATTTACAGTACAGTTTTAGAAGTACTATTCAATATATTTACAGTTATATAATGTATCTAATTATTATAAATATATTCATACTTCCAGTGGCGAATAATTCGATTTATTAATCATTGTGTTTACACTTTACATAATAATATGTAACCTGTATTTTCAAACGCTTTCCGCGATGTTAATGCCTCGGCACTCATTTCCTGTTCTGGGCCCCCATTTATATTCCCACAATCAAGATCATTAAACTCGGAAAGTAAGCCGAGTTCATATAAGCAGATAGTTAATGATAAAAATTATATGTCACTAGTGGTTCAGTTTTAGAGCGATCTGTTCATCCGAGCGTGGGTTACTCGCCAATCTTGATTGCTTTCTCTCAGAGCCGTATCTAGGAAAATCGTTATGACCACTAACAGCAATTATTATTGCATCTAAGAAGTAATTCTAGAGGCATTAGAGAATAATTATTTTATAGTTTGGCTGCAGCGACTCTGCCATATCCTATTTTCAATTATATAAGATAAAGTTGTAAGACAATGGAATGTTATAATAATTGATATTTTCCTGGAAGTAAAGTCTTAAATCTTTTCTCTTTTCGCACGACTTTTAACACGGTCCGAAAGAACTAATTCTTACATACTACTCTTTTTCTTTACTTAAAGCGTACTGAATTCTACAATAAACAGTGCAATTCTCTAGGAAAATTAATTTCGGATGGGAAATACTAAATAATTTAACGTTGGAATCAAGGATGTTGACAATTTATTTATCGAAAATTCGTCGCCAAGTTTTAAATTTGGTTTTTCTGAAAAGTTATATACAACATTATTATGGTAAATTTTTGAACTGATATTATATTAGTATTTTTCGTGAGTTATCGGTTTTCTTTTTTACTATGCGTGACATGTGTTATCAGATTTCCTCCAGAACTACATTGTTTTTAGCAGCACTTTTCATTTTTGGTAGAAAAAGAGTAGGATGTTATGAACTATATTTATAAAAATGTGAAACGTTTATTTAAAAAAAATATATATTAACTGAACTACATAGCTCGGACGTTTTGTACAAAATATTTTTTTTGAATAATCCACGTAGAAAAATATTTTTAAAATAATTGTATTTAGTTCAATAAATTTACAATTTATTTAGTGAAATTGGCTATATTTTGTTGTATATATATATATTTTTTGACTTTGTTTTGATAATAATAAATGATGTAAAATAAACCATTTAAAACAGAGGAAGTTAACCTTTTTATACTTACCGCCCACTTAAAATTTGCCCACCGGTTCCACAGTAATGGTGTTTTATTTATTAAGTGTTTTTAAAACCCTAACCGCCAACCATGAAAGCTGAAACGGTCACTTGTGGGCGGTAGGGACCAGGTTGACCTCCACTGATTTCAAGTAAGGCTTCATTTATAATGACGTTGTCAAAGATTCCACTTCTTCTTGTGCCGTGATTCTTTTTTGATTTTTGTCTCGCAATCATTGTTTGTTATAATAATTCGGAGCATTTGAATTATATTACATTGAATTTTGTAGTATGAAATTTGATAATATTCAATAGCAATTTCAAAAAAATCAAAATAAAGTTACCTTGTTATAGTGTTGAGGTGGTAATATAAAATTATGGAATAAGTACTTGGTAATATTGTGTTTCACTTTTACGAAACGTGTTGTATAATATATACCAAAAAAACCTTCTAACCAATAGATGAGGGCATTTATTGTCTCAAGTTTACATCTGCTTTCGCGTATTAAGTAAAAAAGACTTCCGAATCACGTTCACAGCAAAGGTAAACAGCGGTTCGGACACAAAGATCGTTTACCAGACCGGAGGAAGCGAAAAACGGTGGCCAATTATTGACTTTCACTCACGAGCGCTCTGCTTTTTTCCGGTTTCGTACAGTAATCGCTTACGTTGGATTGCGTTATAAATAATTTGATGTTTGGTTATCTTTTTGTTATCATCGACACTGCACTGCCGTTCGAAAAGCAGTTTTTGAAAGGCTTTGAACTTTTACCGTGAGTGTTTTGGTAAAAGTTAAAAAAAAATACCGAATTGAAAGTTGTCACCCTGGTCGAAATTTTTGAAAGTAAATTACGCAATATATTTATTTACAATTTTGAACAAGCTGTTAATGCAGTGTATTTTATTTGTAAAAGTTTTTAAAGACTTCTTATTTAGAATGTAGGTATACATAAAGTGCGAGCGGCATTCATTTTTACTTTTATTTTAAATTTCTTTTTTTGCCACTAAAAATAAACCAATTTATCAACCGTTTAAAAAAAGTTAACGTAGATTGCAGCCATTTTTAAATAAAGAATATTTATAGCATATTGTGTTTTGTTTGCGTGCATTTTTTTATTGCTACAAGCTATAAGTTTTATGTATGTATGTATGTTTTATCTTAGCTTATTCAAGTCTGTAGTGTATAAAATGATTTACTTGATTGAAAAACTGATGTATAGAATATAATTGATCTTAAAATGTTTGCATATTTCTATAAAAATAATAGGAAACCTTGTTAAATTTAAATTTACGTAAGAATTGAAAAGGTTTTTTGACCGGTTACTCATGTTACCGATGTGTTTAGAGTATTATTTTCGTAAACTTACTCAATAAAACATAATTTGTTGGTAGTGAAATTATTGAAAATTGTTTTAAAAGTACAATCACAAAAGATAGAATGCAATCAAATAATTCTTGAAATTAAATACTTGATTGAATATGTAAACGCTGTCAAAAAAATACTGTTAGTGTCATATAAAGTTATTTGAGTATACATTTATTGTTTGGAATAAAAAGACTTTTAGTTTAATTGCATATTTTTATTATAAAAGTAAAAATGTAATAACAAACAATGTAACAACAATATCACAAGCAAATCGAAAACATATCGATTTGTTAATAACAAGACAAATGACTAAAACACGTGCTCGAGAAATATAGGCGATGAGACAAGTTTAAATAAGAGTTTAAACTGCCTAATGCAATAGAAATTCAATACAATATCATTGAAAAATCAGATATTCTAGAGGTTCTAACAGGAAAATGATAGAATATAGAATAACAAGAGAAGCTCTGTTCAAATGAAAAGTCAAAGACGTAACGAAATCTAGAATATAAGAACAAAATCGTATATAAAAAAGTACAGTGTTTTAAAAAACAGTGTGTAAAAATTAAAATAATATAATAATGTATTCATTACTGAAAGACACTTATACATCAATGTTAACTAAAATAATGTACTGAATTTATAAACGATTTGGCGAGATATACAATACGATTTCGTTATTACTTTGACAAAATTAGTGTATCGAAATGGCGTTGAATGAAGGGATGAAGAATGAAAGGGGTTATTTCGATGATGATTTCATAGCACGTGGATGAAGATTAGAGTTTTCAGTGCTTCCATCCACCGCCTCCGTGCTTTCCACCGGTGTGGTGGAAGATGTGCTTGTAGACTGGGACATGGACTGGGTATGGTTTGGGCACTGGAACTTCGATTTTCTTCTCAACTTCGACGGGGTATGGCTTCTCAACTTCGTATGGTACTGGCTTCTCTACAGTGTATGGGACAGGCTTCTCGATGATTTGGGTGACGACCTATCATACACAAAAGAAAATTGTTTATCATTCTGTCATTGTGTTTTCGAAAATTAAATGTTCATAACAATATGTTGGTAATTGTAAACCATACCGTTGTAAATTTACAATCAATCAGTTTATGAAACAGTTTCAAAATCTAGGTTACAATTTATAATTTTGATTGAATTTATTTAGATATAAATACTAATAGAGTTGTTAGTCTAAATTTATATGTGATTGTTATACTTGATTTTAATGTTTATAAGCCGTGACAACGATTCTATTTTGTATGCTTCGCTTAGCGGCGAGCTCAATCTAAAAACCAACATTTAATTTATTTATAATAATAGCTTAAATAATTGAGAAAGTACTATTCACATTTTAAGAAGAAATTTTTAAGCAGTTGTAATTAAATCTGTGACTTTACAAATAGATGTATTTGAGGTGAAACATTTTTATATTTGACAAGAGAAAATATAATTTTTTACTATTGTAAGTTTTGTTAAGTAAATGTCATTAAGAATCAAAGTCTTAGAATCACAAGGGTATTTCTACAAAAGTATAACAGGTAATTTACTTTTTTAACTTAACATATTATAGCCCGTGTCTTTTAAACGGTTATATGTATAAAATAATATAGCTTTGTGTCATTAATAAATATGATTATAATATTGCCAAAATCGGGCATAACTCAAAACACGTATTTTTGTAGTATTATTACCTTGATTATCGCGTTGTCTTGTATCGTACTGAAGGATTTAAAATTACTTGTTTTATGAATATTTGATCAGTTAATGATTAAAATTATAACTGACGCTTGATGTTGTCAATTAATTAAATAGTATTGTTATAAATACAATAATCATAATATATTTGCAGCCTTCATTAATTAATTGTAACATTACAAACAGCTGCTGAACATATTTGGTTTTAGATATCTTATTAAATCGTTCCTTTGATGTTTTATTCTATTGATGAAATACTAAATATCCCACAAACATTTATAATTTTATTCTACTTATTCTCTCATTAATTTTCAGTAACATTTATGATATACGTGAATTAGTTGTGATATCGTACAACAAATTATGAATCTGAGAGTAAAACATACTGTACATAGTTATTGAATCAAAAATCTATTTTGTAGTATGTAGATCATCGTTGTAAAAAATGACGATGATGCGTTATGGAATCATTCGTCCGTGTCAGCGGCGAGTGTATCTTCACGCTCGCTTTCTTAAAAGTGTAATTGAACTTCGCATTTGAACGCGTTTCAATATCACGGCTTTAACTAAAAACAACAAACGTGACTAGTAGCATACTATTTTGCCTTTTACGATACAAAAAAGAAATCAACGAAAAACCTCATAAAATGTCTGTAAATCTGCGGTTTCGTGCTATTATTGATTATAAAAAAAATGTTCTAGCAAGTGTATTTATTGTCGACTCAACGACGTCTTGTTTGTGCATTTTATTTGCAGCTACTATAAATTCTTTTGCGTGGCAAGATTAGTGATTATGATTTAATATTGTATATCCATGTCCTCTCCCAATGTGGAGCATATGGTCTCCTAATAGGGGTATCTCAATAGTGGTTTTTCTGCAAGAACTGTTTGTTACTTAGTCGCTCATCCTCTCTTTTTCAGAGAGAGTAGTAGGGATAGAATGGTAAGGCTTGGACATGAGTACTTGTTAACTAATCGTTTTCGCTACGCTCAGTTATTAAAGGATTGGAAAGGTGGGAATGAATTTTAGACATAACAAACACCAATGTTTTCGAACAGAAATCGATCGAAAAAATACTGTTCGTACTGGGGCTCGAACTCGTGAAATCCAGCACGGAATCCCACAACGCCAAAATTGCTAAGATCTGTGTTTGCATCACAATTAACAGAATCATTGTTATAGCTGTTCCGGTCATTTCATAATCATAAAAAAATAATTTATAGTCAATGATTATATTTGGTATTTACCTTGTAGACGGGCACATGAATCGGTTGTTCAACGGTAACATGAACGGGATAGGGTTGCGGAATGGGCACTTTGATGTAATGAGGCACAGCGACTGGAACAGGATGAGGTACTGGCACTCCGATCTGCTTCACGACCGGTACGTGGTACGGTCTACTGCTCTCGGAATGAGTGGTCTGCACCTCATGGCCTCCGCCGCCGCCGCCTCCGTACGAACCTCCTCCGTATGAACCTCCTCCGTATCCTCCGTCGTGGCCACCACTCCACTGCTCGTGGCTAGGACGGGCCATGGCTACATGGCACACGACGAGTACGGAGACCGCTATGATACCCTACAAAGAAGAAACATATACATTATTTTAATGAACAAGGATCTGTGGAAAAGTTTAGTGGTTGTTGTGTGTTTTCAAATTAGACCTATGGTCCACGATATTGTGAATTACATCATATTCATTTCAATACTATACAAGGTTTCGAAGGGGTCTAGTGCCCACCAAATTTTGGATCTTGAAACAAAACAAATTAAACATTGAATTTCTAGATTTTTATTTAAAAAAAAAACAGCTGTGATGATTTAATTTGTAACAGTACTTTTTAGTTATAAAGCAATAGACTATATCGGCCCGATAGAAAATTGTAACCGACAATTTATTAATTTCATAGTAGGAGTTTTTTTTAATCATGTTTGAAAAAGGAATTCCTGTAGTGAATAGTAATATATGGTCAATGCCTATCCTGATATTATAATATATTTATCTGACTACTTTCAGTTCTCTAAATCGGTGTTTCTCAACCGGGGTTCACGTGGAACAAATGATAACAAGACAAAACACTAAAGTGCACAGACACGCCTTAGGCGATATTGAACAATTATTGGCTTAAAACGAAATTTACTAAATTAAGTCGCTTAAGTTCTTTTGCCGATATATTGTTCTCACTTAACAACTTTTGTAGGAATGTGCTGTTAAGAGACAATATAATTCAAACTAAAAGTGAACATGAAATTTAGAATCAATACAGCAAGTGCTCAAACTAGTATAATTTGAATTAGAAAGAAATGATTTATAAAAACTCTTAGATCTCTTCAGTTGGTATTGATTTATTGCAAATTTATTTATGAATAAGCGATCACTTTTACTAAGCGTTTAATTTCTAGCACGTGATCAATATTATCGACGGTATATGAGCAAAGTAACAATCTCTTTTTGCATCTATTATCGGTGATTATGTGCATGTTGTTTGTTTTGATTATCTGCAGTGGTAATGTTACTTTTTTGACAAGTAGTCAGTGGCAGTGACGTCACAAAAGTCACGCGTATCACTGCATGGGCAGTTATGGTACATTGACCTAGTCCGTTGGCCGCAGTACGGCCCTGACTTAAGCACTATAAAAACTAGGCTTACTGTTTACAATTAAAAATATGATATCAATAAATTTTATTAGATACATACTCTGATCAAACTAGGCATGGTTTTGATCAAATTAAAAATTACGAATACTCCGTAATTTTTCGAATATTAAACATTAATCACGAATTAGAAATTTAAATTTGTACTTTTACGAAATTTACTAATAAATATGAATACTTTGGTTGTAATTGGAAAAACATGAGCTTATACTATATATATTAAAATTTCACATGTATTAAAAATCGACGTATTTTATTAATAAAATCAACATTAATATATTACTAGCAAGTAACCGGCATACGTTACAATGCCACTCAAAGAAAGAAAGTGTTTATTGAAGTGCTGTTGGATTCACAATATAGCATTAATTGCAGAGCACTGAGAATTGCTTTGATATAAAGCGAGCCCCATTGTTAACGTATTGCCAGCCCACCGCTGACTCTACTTATTCAGAAACCTTTGCGGGAGTCCGCACAACGACTCATTAAAGTTTTATAACAATCGTATGAACGGTATAGGAACGCATACGGGACAAACAATCATTCATTTATATATACATATAGAGATATTCATATAATACTCTCATGTTTTGTATTGAAGATAATAATCATAAATCTAAAGATATTAAGTTTTAAATTACACGCTTACAGTTAAAAATGATACCAAAGATTTGTTCTATAGTATTTAGTAATCTGAGATCGATTTAAAAATGAAATTTTCAGAAATACTTTTGGTATAAATGAATGCCTTTATAAATTTAATGAGCCGTTTTTAATTGACGTAAAAAGAAAGAAAAAATCTAATATAAAATGTGAGGAATTGAATTTTATTTTACTGTAAAAATAATTGAAAGAATCTTGTATTAGAAATGTAAAAGTAATGTTTCTTTCTTGTGAGCTAATAAAAATAATATATAACAGTGATGTTTTTTTTATTAGAGTTTGAATGACTGTGATTTGAATAAAAAAAGTTAAATAACAAGTCAGCGTCGGTTGGTAAGCCTGTACTTGAACTATTGGATGTCAAGCGCAACTTTGAGAGTGAAGGTGATAATTCTGGTACTCACGGTTGAAAACATGTCGCGACGTATATGAATGGTCGAATGCAGAGAGAGAAACTTGAGCAACTAGCAAATTCAACTGTTTCCACTTGTTCTTCACTGATGCTCTGAATTGGATTGATGACTGCTTGAGAAATGCCCGGCCTTATAAAGCGAGCAATCTCTTTCTTCGCTGAGGAGAATGTGGCCATTCCGCGGACGGACATTCTAGATGGGGCGCCGGTGCTGCGTTCGGGGGCCCGGGTGCCCAATCGCGTGACAGTCCTAAAGACAAAGGTGCAAGATAGTTACGACGCTCGAGGCGTGAACTTCAAAACGTCTATTGTTTGGATCTGCACGAGCTGAGAAGTGTCTACGCATCGTAGATTAAATAAACATTATATAATAAAAAGAGTTTGGCTTGATATAAAATATTACATATTTTCTGATACGTATTTTGTCTCTTTAAAAAGTATTCTCAAATAGAATGTTGTAAAGTTTGCGAATCAACTAAAATCGATTCTAATTCTTAATTTATAAACTACAAAATGACGGTCGGGCTTTTTTTTCTCTTTACTAAACACAGGGTTAAGATACAAATATTGAAAGTAATAATTGCAAAAATAATTACCATTATTAGAGAAGTTAAGTTCATAAGGGTATAAGCACAACAACGGTTATCTGAAAATGCTTCTCAAAGAGGCGAAACACGTGCCACAATTGTGGGGTTATAGTCAGTGAAGTGGTAAATAAATAGGTACCAGGTTGGTCATTGATTTCTTCCCTATTTTTTTTGTTTTTATATCCGTCCGAAGTTAAAAAAACACAAGTTTTAACAGTTAAATCAATAAAAAAAACGATTTTGAATATATAATATGTATGTTCTTGAAAATAAAGTTAAAAGTCAAAAAGGTGGCGGGGCGCTTTCCTCATTTTCAGGTGCCAGGTCACCGACCTGGCTCGACCTGACCCCACTACACCACTGGTGCAAAACGTACTATTTCCAAAACTTGAACTTTTCAGTAGAGTCAAATACTATAACGAATAACACAAACAACAAAAAAATGTGGTTGCTTATATTAAATTTAAAATATGTCTACTAAGAATTGACAGCAAGCACTAGTTAATGTAAACTCTAGGGAAAATATCTCCAATGTATTCAGCGGTAACTTTGTGGAAGCTCATTTTAAATGTAGAATTAAATTTTAAAACATAATATTAGAGTTCCGCAAGTGGAATAAAAAAGTTGTCAAATTTTGTATTAAACTCTGAATGCTTAAAAGTTTTCGTTTAACACAATTAATCACAATGTGATTAGTACCTAATTAATGCTAATTTTATGTCTGTCCACTATGCGTCTAAGATATCTTAGATGCATAGTGGACTATAGGTTATTCTTTTAATAGTGAAACATATCAGTTGTTGAATACTGAAAAAACATGTGTGACTATGCAGTTCTGTCTTATCTAATTAAGCTTTGTTCTGTTATCTATTATTTTACATTTGAAGAGAATTCAAGCATTGCTTTTGTATTTATGCAGACTTTAAAAAGAATACTCCTCTTTTTACACGATTTTGCTTTTACGCGATTTATTAATTGTTACACAATTTTTGTGAAATTATGAAGGTGTATTTTTTTTGTGTAAATAGCACTATAATATTGTATATTCTTATCATTTGAAAATGATTTTCATGACCGAAACCGGTCCTGATAATATTACATTAAAGTGAAATTAGTGAAAATGAGTAATTTATCTTTTGAATATAACATCTTTCCACCAAGTATGTTTAAAAACTCCCTCCCAGTTTTCCGATCCTACAATAACTGGGCGTAGCAAGAGCGATTAGATAATCACTAGTCCTGTCATAGCCTTGTCGTTCTATCCCTACTACTCTCTTTGGAAAAGGAAGGTTGAGCAAAAAACTTATGTTAAGATACCTCAATAAGAAGGCCACATGTTCCACATTAGGAGCGGACATTGATAAAAAAATCTTTGAAAAAAAGAAAAAAAATCCACAGTATTGATTAGGGTCAGGACCAGTTTCACTCATCGCGTGTATTATCAACTGATTCAGTACACAATGCTCGCTGTCCAACAAGGATTGTTAGTAAACACATTACAAGTGTTCCTATTTCTATCAGTTGTCTTGTGTATGTAATTTGTTGAAGATAATTCTAATTTGGTGACCGGCTTGAGATCCGCATGTATCCACTATCCGTATCGTAAAACTGGATAATTATGTAATTGCTATGTATATTATTTCTTTAATTGGTCATTTATGTATTTCTTTCGACTTATACGAGACCAAAATGAGAATTCCACCATTGTTGAGAATATGAAGCTAACTGTTCTTGATTATTTTTTGAGAAATTGTGGTCATGAATTGTATGCTCTCCCAAGGCTTAAAACCAGCCAGCCAATGGGGATGACACTGGGGAGAGCTTTAACGGTGTTTAACAATATTGCTTCGGATGTTGACATATTCCACGTAGACGTGGGTGAGTTTCGACGAATGCTATTTTTTATGTATTAAAGTAGAGTTTTTCGGAGCTTACTCAGTTGATTTCTTTGCCATTTTTTTTTCTATTGTGTTATGTTTTTTTCTTCATTGTAAAAAAAATATATTTATTATTTGTCAATCTTATGCAATGTTAATTAGATAATTAAATAAATAATATTTTTGATATCTTACATTTGTATACGCCCTTCTTTAAATTTAAAATAAAATGTCACAAAAGCCTTGAAACGTATGACATTTAGACCAAGAATATGAAATTTACTGAGCGAATTCAAGTTAAAAATCTTAAATATTTTAATCTTCTACGTTTCAAAACATATTAAGCAGGATGGCAAAGTTTAAAAAAAACATCCGTTAAATACTGAAAAGACTTGATGCATAAAGGCGTTCATACACAAAGAATTGATTGTAATAACACCACCTAACACATTAATATATATTGAGTTACTTTTTAATAGCCGGCATTTTGATAATGTTAACTGTCTCCACGAAGGTGCCCGGATTCAAAAGTTGCTAAAACTATTTACCCAAAAAATCTTTGGTTAGATGTCTTCACATTTGTTAGTATTTAAATCAACTTTTGAGCAGTATTTAATATTATATATACAGTATTAATATCAATTCCCCCCTCTCACCCATCCTATCCTATGAACGGGGCATATCGAGAGCGATTAGCTAACCACTAGTCCTGTCCTAACCCTATCTTTATATTCCTACTCTCTTTTGTAAAAGAGAGGTTGAGTAACTGAGTAACAAGCAGTTCTCGTAGAAACACATCTGTTGAGATAAACTCCATTGGGAGTCCGTATGCTCCACATTGGGAAAGGACATGGTTTTAAAAAAAAAATATATCAGATGGTCAGTATTTATAAAGAATCTAATCTCAGGGGTAATTTTATGTTGTAAGCAAACCTAGCCTAACCTAACCACATATTCATCATTAGGGTATCATAATCACGGCTATTGGTAAATTAAAAATATATATATATATATATTTCTTTGTTTACACTATCGAAAAATCATATATTTTTTTAATCCATGTCCGCTCCTAATGTGGAGAATAATTATGGCATGCTAATGGTGTCTCAAAATAAATTTGTTACTCAGTTTTTAAACACCTCTTTTTCGAAAATAGTAGTAAGGATCGAAGTATAGGCGACTAGGACAAGACGAGTGAATAACTATTCGTTGTTGTTTTTTTAAGATTGAAAGGGTTGAAGAGAATTTTTAAAACATACTAACTAACACCCACGATTGCGAATGGAAATCGACAAATCGATTGAAAAAATGTTTCTCGTACTGGGAATTGAACCCGTAAGATCAATCACGGAAGCCAACGACGTTGATCGCTGCGCTAAGAACCCGTCGTTTATTTAATATTTATACTGACGATTCTCTTAATCAAATTCTGCATATTTTTATATTTTTTTTTACCATGTCTGCTCCCAGTGTGGAGCATATGGACTCCTAATGGCGTTTATCTCAACATAAGTGTTTCTACGAGAACTGATTGTTACTCAGTTGCTCAACCTCTCTTTTTCCAAAGAGAGTAGAAATAGAAGGAAAGGGCTAGGACAGAACTAGTGGTTAGCTAATCGCTCTCGGTACGCCCCGTTCATAGGGTAGGATGGGTGGGTGGGAGAATTCAAGACATCACATACATCCATGCCTTTGAACAGAAATTCATAAATCGATTGAAAAATCAATTTATAAAATTGCCCGTACTGGGATTCGAACCCGTGCCCTCCATAGCGAAAGCCAACGACTTTGACCATTCGACCACACAGACGGCAAAATATTGACATTTAATGTAAGTATAATTAATAATTTTATTGGTTTTGGCTAGTCGATAAAGATTTTTTTTTAATTTGTTTCACTTACCTAGAAATGTAACCATAAAAATGTAAAATAAAATATTCAATAGAATAAAATATTTAGTTCTACAGAAATTCCGATAAATATTTCATAATCGTTATCATTCCTAAATAGTCGTAAATTATAAACTATTCTTCAATAATTACTGAAATATTGAATACTCTTGCCGCAAAATTATCAATTTCAGCCACTTTTGAATATAGATAAGTAGTCGAAAAAATCGTCGGCCTTTTCCTCTCAGCCAGTTCTCATATCGAAGAGAAGGTGTTGTCTACTGACAATGTACTGCAGGCACGAATCCGCTGAATTGAGAGCTGCAGAAAAATTCCATTCAATATCTTTTTTTTGTAAATCTATTCTATGTTTTATTGCAACGAAATTACACGCAAAACTCATTTACGAACATTTTACTCCGATAAAAGTGTACAATATAATTTTATCATGCTTAGTTTCATGTGATGTAAAAAGTACAGTATATTATTAATGGATTTAGCGGTGGCTTTGTGGTACACAATTGATTTTCAATGATTAAAAATTGATTACTTTATGTATACCGCATTTTGTATACGATGCGTGACACCATTTCGGTTGACCCTATTAATTTTATTGTCCGACTATACAAAAGCAGAAGAACACGAACTAATTCAGTATTCATATATAGATCGAAATAAACTGCAATTTATATAAGTATTCAAACAGTATTGAATGATTGAGAATGTGGATAATATTGATATACTTTTGAATTAAATATTAAAACAATTATATTACTTGGTTTTTCAACTGTTGTGATCGCACATCCATTGCATTTGACTGTAAAAGTTATTACGTAGCATATCAATCATCTTCCTTTTTTTCCTTCTATTGATTTGTGTATTTTTTTCCAGATTTTTATCAGTAACATAATATTTTTGTTGAATTCAACTTGAATTATATAAACACATATTTGAGTTTTATTTTGTGAAATACTATTATACATTGATTTTTAGTTATTCTTTTGAATCTAATCCAACCCAACCCAAAGCCCATTCTTAGATACAACCATTTTATATATAAATAAAGGAAAAAAAAGGGCAAAAAAAAAGAAAAAATGAGTATGCAGAATTCTTAAATGTAACACATAGAAATAGGGTAAAAATATCAACGTATTTTAGTTCTACAGTTTTAAAATACAGTAAAATATGTTGATATTTTTACCCTATTAAAATGGAGTTCTACCAAGTAAATGCCAAATCAATAAAATAAAAAAATGACACATTGAACCTTTTTACATACTCACTTTTTATTTTTTTGGTACTCAGAGCCTTCTTTATTGCATGTATTCATATCGTTATAGATAACATCAAAGCAACAGTGAGAAAAATCAAAAACCTCGAAATAATTCATCTTTAAAGGTTTGTATCATACGATTAACATAATTAATTTAGGTTTTATTAAGATTCATTTGCGGTTTCTGATAATTTCACTTATGATAATTTGAATAGTTAATTTTTTTTTACATTACTATTTGTATGTATGATAGTTATCCCCCTTCACCCGCTGATGCTTTGAAATTTGAATGCAATGTACATATATAAATATAGAAGTGATATTTTGCTTTTGAATGGAGAAATTAAAATTTAAAAAAAAAACTTTATGTTTCAGCAATCGATTGGCGTACATCTTTCAAAATCATTTTTACATTATTTCACCGTTCCTCTCTGGGATATATATTTTCTTTTGTCTTGCTTTATTTGTCTTTTTTATTTGCCCAATACTATGCAAAGACGATGAGTGCTAAGTGAATGCACCACCACCTGGTGTGTAATATTACTAGTTAAAAAAATAATAATGAATGACTATTCCGATTAGTATATCTTATAAAAAGAAGTAATCATTTTATAACTTCATACTCCTGATATAATTGTATTGTTGGTAGTAAAACAATCAAAATCAAATGTAATGCGTAAAAAAATATTTTTATTCGATTTAATTTCTTTACTAATCAATTTATTATTATGTATATAATATAAACGTAGTTAAATAGATTAACAGACAACGTGTTTGAAGTATTTATCAAAAGCAAGTGACAGTAATTTTCCAGACATGAAAAAAATAGCCGCAAGCAGCGCTCATGATATAAGCGAGCGGTGGATTATTTTTTTTGATAATAATCGCCGGAAGATGAGGAAAGAGGAAAGCCGGAAGTGCGAGAGGAGTGTTTATGACTGTCGTTCACCTTTCTACAAGCTACTGGCACACTAAGATACACTTGCTGGAGACCAGTAGCGTGCGGTAGGATTCAGCTGGCAGATATATCCATTTTTTCTTATAAATATAATACCCACCACTCTCTGTATTTGTTCTTCTCAGTTGTGTGGTCAATTGTTGAAATTCTCGTATGGAAACATTTATTTAAGTACACCTGATCTTTTTTTTTTTGCACTGGAGGTACGTTTCAAAGACCACTGTGTGTTGAAGGCAAGGTGCCCATACACGAGGAGTAAACGTTCAAAAAGTGATTTGTCACACAAATACTGAACTTGGGAAATGATGATTTTAGTGTTGGAGAAATTACGGTTTGCTTGAGTGCCAACTTTATGATTTCATTTTTATAAGAAAAAACCTTTTTTGAACACTAACTGTGATTACCATTCATAAATTTTATAATGGACTGTCAGAACTGATATTAAACGGCATTTTTCAATATTTGTGACATTTGAATTTATGCTTCTCTAATCTAAATCAAACCAAAATACGAAATTCTTGAACACAAACATAAATCAAATTGATTTATAATTTATAATTAGAAAATAATTCATAAGTTATGCAAGATACATGTGTACATAAAAAGGTGATGTATTTACATTGTTTTCGATTTCAATTAAATGTAACAGAGATAAATATATTCACTCAGTGTTGCTTGTTAGTTGACAATAAACAACCCCATTTATTGCTTCTCATGGCTGTAAATATTTAATAGAAAGACAGTTTCGAGAATATCTTGAACAATTTTTTTTTGTTTACGTAATTATAATAATCTACGCACATATTTTTACTATTTTTAGTTTTTTAGCCGTGTTGAAACAAAAAAAAACTGCTATTTTAAAACTGTGCAAAAACAGATTTGGGTGTACTTATTTGTAAATTCGCTCTATACCAGGCGTGGAGAACCTGTGGCCTTTTGGCTGCGCTGGTGCGGTCTTCTGGCCTATTCTGTAATTTTATAAATTTATATAAATTCGTAAATTCCTGACATATTTTGACCGTAAATTCCTGTTACCGGCCAAAGATTCTCTAGTCAATGTTTACTGCGGCCTTATGTCGAATCAGAAAAATGAATGCGGCAAAAGGTTCCCCACCTCTGCTCTATACGCTTGACGTGATCAATGTTTAATGTTAGAACTTATAGAAATACAATACATTCAGAAAAACGTTTTCATTTGTGCAATTTTCGTGTGTAAAGAAATTTAACACGTGAGCGTAGGTGTGTAGGTTTATTATATTTCACAATTAATTCCCACAGAAGAGTTAAAAGTGAGCGGTATACAATTTATCAAAAAATATCCCATTTGATCACTTTTAAGGTGTTCACTGTCAATACTTGGTGGAATGGCATTATAATAAAAATAATAAAAGATTTTTAGTACTTTTTCCACTTAAAATTTATTTGATCAGGACCGGTTTCGCTCCTCACGAGCATTATCAACTGATAAGGAAAATAAATTAAACAGTGCTATTTATACAAGTTAAACTGAAATAAAAAGGTGTAAGCAATTACTAACAATTAAAAGAATTTACAAATTACATTATAATTACACAAAGCATTTTAATTTTGTGTAATTATAATGTAATTTGTAAATCCTTTTAATTGTTAGTAATTGCTCACACCTTTTTATTTCAATTTAACTTGTATAAATAGCACTGTTTAATTTATTTTCCTTATCAGTTGATAATGCTCATGAGGAGCGAAACCGGTCCTGATAAAATTAATTTTACGTGGGAAAAGTACTAAAAATCTTTTATTATTTTTATTTTAATATCCCCTTTCAAACGCCACTGTTCAAAACGACTATTACTGACAACTTGTTTTCGAGTCAATGAATTTGAGCAAAATGTAACGAAAGGCAAAAAATGAATTACGTAAAATAATAATCATGTGGTTTGGATGGGTGCATAGACATATTATTTACTCACTTTTATAAATTATAAATGCAATCTAATGGCCATGCATCAGTTCCACTAAGCCATCTCAAGATCAGTCAACTTTCCAATTTTTATATCCAATGCAAAAAATAAAAACGCCGTGTATAAATTTAATTGTAATTTCAAATTTGGATAAGTTTTCCGGTTGCGATTTTAGCTGTTTACGAAAATGCATAAAATTAATTCACAAATCTTTTATCTTGCATTGTTTTTTTTTTAGTCTTGTCTAGTTTATGTGGGGAATATAGAGTATGACGTAATTAATGCTTGGTTCGGCTTAAGTCATTAACCTAAGCTCGTTTCCAGACAGGTTATTCTACACTAATATGCAGTTGTTAATGTTAGTTGTATAAGTTAGTTAATGTTAGTTGTATAAACGAGAATTTGAGTCGGAATATTATTACACTCAACTATTTTTTTCCTCGGTACATTCTTCTTTGGTAATGTTCGCTCCCTATGTGGAGCATATGGCCGCCACACGGCACCTCTATGTTTTCCTGTCTCCCGCCAATTGCTTTGCTTCCTCCCATGACATGCCAGCATCCCTCAGTTCCGCATGTACATCCTGTGGATAGTAACCGACGGACATCCGGGACGCCGGAATTCCACCGGTCGAAAGTAGAGGCAGGCAGGATTGAGGCTTTCCGGAGGCATCCACAGCACGTGACCCAGCCAGTTCCAACGTCTGTCCATAACCACTGACGTGACGGGACGCTGTCTTGTACGCTCCCTTATCTATGAATTCCTCACAAAATCAAACCACCTCACCCCCATTATCCGACGCAAGCATCTATTCTCGATACTCAGTATGCGGTTTTTCTGAGTCTTCGTCAGGTGCCATGATTTGCAACCGTAAAGCAGTACCAGCCGAATGCAAGCGTTGAACAAGTGGCATTTGGTTTTAATCGAGTACAGCTGTGTGTCCCAGACAGTCCGCATTGAGTTGAATGTGGCTCCAGCCATTCCTAAACGAATGGCGAGCTCCTCTTTTGTACTACGTACATTCAGTACATTCATTCCACAAACATGATAGAATTCATAGAAAAAATGGTTCTCTGAATTAAAAAAAAAAGCATTCCAGTATAGATGTGTATTTTGATTAAGAAGAAATAATACTATTCATCGCTACTTGTTTATATAAGGGGAGTTTATGAGGGACTAGACATAAATTTCTTTCATAACTAGAAATTTCTGACACGTCTAATGTGTTGGGATCTAATGAAGCCGTTTGTTTGTTATTACTCTATTGTTATTGGCAAACCCGTTATCCACTTCGTCTGTTATGTCTGGGAATCGTGTTAGAAAAAATAATTCGTATGAAAATATAGTATTCGTTCTTTTTAGAAGATCGTGCTATTTCCAGGGGTGGGCTGGAGGGGGCTCGCAGAGGCCCGCGCGAGCGCCTTGTTAAATATTACTTAAGCCGGCGAGCCCTTTGTTAAATTAAGATAAACATTTTTCTCAGATATTCGCGTTATATAATCTATAAATATGCAATATATTTAGATTAAGAAAGTTGTAATGTACATTTGGGTTTTCTGACGTACATTTTTCAGCTATTGATATGAATAAATTACAATATACTGTATACTGTTGCAAAATATAAGTATATAAAGTAATATTCGATAGCTTTAATAATTATTGTGTATGTATTGCACGTGAGAGATAAAAAAAATTCACACCTTCCCCAGAACTTCACGAATAACTATAAGATTTAGCGAGCCCCTTGTTACCGTATTGGCAGCCCATCGCTGGCTATTTCAGAGTAATCTAAAAAAGAGTGCTTACGATTTGTATATGCTATCGATTTCCATGGTCATTTCCGAAGTCATGATTGCTTCTTTCTTAAAACTTGTGTACGCTTTGTCATTTTGGGATGTCAACTGCAATAGGTCAATCGTCTTATCAATGCGATGCCTAGAGGAATGATATATTTTGTTAGTCAATATTTTTCTTTTGGTGACGATTATTTGGTGGAAAATTATTTTCTATATAAAATTAATAGTTTAATTTAAGATTTCAACTGAAGGTGCTTGGTGGAATTTCAATATTAAATTTGAATCGTTCATATTATGTACATTCACACAGATTTTGTCACTAACGACCCGGGTTTCGCAGTTCGGCATCTTCAGGCGTTCAGATGCATGGATGAACTTGAACTGAGTCAGTTTAACCCTTCCCTTACTATGCAAAAAAAGCATAGGAGTGAATCATGACAATTGTATGTATTACTGCTGTTGTAGTGTTATATAATTGTCATGATTCACTCCCGTTTGCCTGATGTGTATCGGATACACAGCTCAGGAGCTTGTGCTTTTTTTGCATAGTAAGGGAAGAGTTAACATACATACATTTTTTCCTGTAAGTTTCTTTCTCGTTGCGAAACATATAAAAGGGGTCAGCCAGTAAATATAATTGGGCATCGCTGGTCGAGGCTTAATTTCTAAAAATGTGTAACGGATATCTGATGCTAACTTGTTTTTGTTTGTCAGCAAAATTTTGTTACTTAGTTGTCTTATTTTGTTTAGAGAGTTTTTATAAACGCTCTGTTTGAAATGATTTTAGACTTGATTCGTAAATTTATTACCTTGTAGTTCATTGCACGTCCAAATATAAACTAAATATTTTTTAACTCTCAATTTATTTTTATGTTTTATTCGAATATAATGGTTATAGCATTGTGGCAGTGAATTTATTTTAATATCATAATCCGAGCTTTTAAGCCAGTGACGTTTTTTTTATCATTAGATTTCCTTTTACCCCCAATTGTTTAGTGTTAACTAAAAAAAGTCTGGGAGCTCTGATTAATTATGATAGTGCATTGCTCACTAAAAAGTTTCAAAAAAAATCCAGTACATTTGTTTTTATATTAATGCGAAATTCTCGAAAAGTGGTTGAAAATAGGCAACCAGAGGAAACTTTAGAAATTCCAACTTTCTTTCATTTTGGGAATTCCGTTACTTTCTGAGTTTTTGAAAATGAAATTTCTGGAAGAGCTAAAAAAGGGTCCCACGTTTTGTGAATTCCATGAATTCCTGGGTTATTGAAAATAAAGTTCTTGCGCAGCGGTGGGCTGCCAATACGTTAACAAGGGGCTCGCTTAATATCAAAGTAATTTTATCAGTCAATTAAATGTAACTCTTTTAAATTAGCAAACGATTGTTAATTAATACACTTAAAATATGCAACAATATGCAGTTTACCATAAACTACTTAATGTAAATGGCTGAAAATGTACTACTGTTTATACTGGAAGCTGTCGTAGATAAGTATATGTCAGAAATTGCAGTTATGTATTAAATTGATCTGAGAATATAGTTTTATATTAATTTAACAAGGGGCTCGCCAGCCGTGGTAAAATCTAACAAAGGGCTCGTGCGAGCCCCTCCAAGCCCCCTCCTGCCCATCCCTGGTCTTGCGTCTTTTCATTTTAGAAAATCCATAGATTCAAAGGGTTTTAAAATCGTTAAGCAAAATTTTTTCAATCTTGAATGTCTACACGACTTTATGGTGAAAAAATGTCAATACCGAAATTTCGGGATTACAAAAATTGTCCGGGGTTGGATGCCCAGGTCTTATGTAACTCAGCTAACTTTTGTCAGCTAACTTTTCTCTGTTAGAAGACGTTTACACACCATACGGAACTGATAAAAACACACGATTATGCCTTTTTCTCCATTTCTTTCAGTCACACATACAAATTGGTCTTCGTTCGAAAGGTAATCGTGGTATCTCGTTAAATTATTATCTATCACGATGCTTGCATACTGTCATTGGTTCTCATGCATCGAAAAATAATTTTATAATAAAGAAAGTTACGCCTATTATAAACAAATCTAAATTACGTATATTGGCAATGTCAAAAATGAAATATGCCGGGAAATACCCCAGTGAAAGGTAGTTTGTTGTGAAGTGTTTAGTGTTGCCAATTAAATAATTATTCGTAGTGACTATTTTTGTAACGAAATATTTTTACTGTTTTAAGCACTCTTTTCGTATCTACATGTCACATATGCGTAGCAAAATATACTTTGCTATCTTTACATGATGAGAATAGGAATTTCAATTCCGGTAATTTGGATGTTTTTCAATACACAAATACCGGTACTTTGGAATTGAAAATTAAGCACAATACAATGTAGATGAAATTGACTTTAAAATTAAATTGAGGAAGGATAGCATTTTTGTGACTGGTATTTAGCCACACGTGTTGTCTTTGCAAATATCAAATATCGAATCCGCGACCACAGTTGTAATTCCACTGCTTATTTTTTTATATTATCGGGTCCGTGGTTTTCACGATTTCACGGGTTCGAGTCCCAGAACGAACAGCATTTTATCAATCGATTTATTGATTTCTTTTTCAAAATCATTGGTGTTTGTGATGTCTAAAAATCCTCGAAGCATTCGAATTCTAAAATAACGACGTAGCGAGAGTGATTAGCTAATCACCAGTGGCAGATTACCTTATACGCGAATGAGGCGCGCGCTTGGGGCTTCTGAATCTAAGTGTCCTCAAAAAAGGCTTCAATTATACAACCCATACACATTTTAAATATAATTTTTTTTCGACGTTGTTATGTTATCCGAAAAACGGTGCATTTAAATTATATTGCGCCTGTAGCCTCTCATGTGCTTAATCCGCCACTAATAACCGCTAGTCCTATCATAGCCCAATCTTTATGTTCCTATTATCTTTAAAAAATGAGAGGTTAAGTAATTGAATTACAAATATATCTACAAGGAAGCAATATATTCCATAAGAGGGAGCGAACATGGGTTAAATAAGAACAAAAATAATATCTTAAAAAATGCTGTTCGTATTAGGACTCGTGATATACCACGAATCCAACATTATGCATACTCAAATATATATTTTTTTAGAAGTAAATAATTTAAAAAAAAAACACACATTTTTGTTACAACAAGCCCCATTTCCCTCTATCAAACAGCCAATTGTTTGACCTGATTCCATGACTCGCATTTCGATAAATGAGTAAACCAATGCCTGGTTGTTTCGGAGTGAATGTACTTCAATTTTCACTGTCACTACTTTTTACTTGGTATCATATTTCATGAAACCACGTAAACTCGTTTAACAAACTAGTTTCATCGTTTGTGGCATAAGCGAAGCACTTTCAATCGGAATTTTCAGACATATTTCTTAGATTATAAATAATCTAGTATTCGAATTGATGTTTTCATTAATTTTGAGATACAGGCGTATTAGATGGTCCAGGGGAGGGAGGCATTGAGGTGATCGCTGTTCCCCTTGTTAAATTAAGAAGAAAAAAAACAATATGCTCTTATCCTAATCTCTGATCCAGATACCTAACTGCAATTTTTGACATATATTTAATTTACGACGGATTAAATGCACAGTTGTTCATTTTCAGATATTGATATTTATAATTATTTACGGCGAATTGCTTGCTCTTACATAATATCAGTGTATATATACATATCGACTGTGGAAAGAAAAAAGGACGTTACCATCAGTTTTTCTAAAACAGCTTTTTTCGATAGTCACAATGTATACAACTTGACACACGTTCTATCAAAAGGATGGAAGCTGAAAATGTCGAATTGGTAACTAAATTTAGATTTTAAGTTTGAAAAAGATGACCTTGTAAAAAGTTAAAACCAAGAAAAAAGACTGAAATAAAGGTTTAACCTAGACAATTTCTTTAATTAATATTAGGTTATGTCAATTAAACACTAGTTTAGAAGTCTCCGTGCACTTCAAGGTTGTGTATAATTCATAATTTGCATATGTCACAAAATCATCAAAACACGTTTTTAGTGGGGGTTACGTCCTTTTTTCTTTCCACAGTCGATATATAGTAACATTCGATTGCTTAAATCAGTGCTTCCCAACCTTTTTCGATCCACTGCCCCCTTAATCTGAAAAAGATAATCCGCGGCCATCCTCAATTGTCAACGAATTCTAAATCCTCGATTTGCTATACTTTTTCCCCGAATTGTCTCCGTAACTCGTTTTTTTTTTTAACTCACCGACGAATTCAAAATCCTCGATTTTTTCGCGGACCCCCGTGAAAAACTTGTGGACCCTAGGTTGGGAAGCACTAGATTACATAATTATTGCGTATATTTTTTTAAGAATGAAAAAAAATCGAGACTAAGCGAGCTCCTTGTTGTTAATGTATTGGTAGCCTTCCGCTGTGTCGGCCCTTGTAGTCTTGTAATAAGAACTGTACTTTAATGATCAGATGAACCTAATATTTAAAATTTATAGAGAGTGATTGTAATGTTTTCTTTTCCTTAAGTTAGCTATATATTATGTGATTTAAAAAAACAAAATATCTGGCGATCATCTTTGAGTTGATAGAGCCAAATATTTTTGTTTGGATTAGTAATTTACGTTTATTCAAAATAAGTATGTCAGTTGTCCCACCACCAATCGTTTTGTTTTTGCAAAAGCTGATCTAAGTTCATCTTTATACAGCGATTAAGAAAACAAATGAATATATTCCTCACGATCTAGGTTTGCCTATGTAAATTAACGCGGTTTTCTTTCACGATCATTTTATCGTACTTTATCCGTCGCGTTAATTGAGGTTTGTGTGTATTGTTTTTTTTTTTTAATACATTTATTGTTTTATTTCAATCTATATATATCTAAATCAACGAAGCTGTCATTTGGTGCTGTACTCGAATCACCATTACGTTGCACATTGTTGGAATACTCCGTTACATTGACTTCATATATAATATTATTTTATCGCGATATAGTTCAAGAAAAAAAAAACTGTCAGCCAATATTGTTATCAATAGACTTTGCTTGACATACAAATCTCAATGATTTTCGGATGTTGCTTTTTTTTAATCTACTTTGAACTTTATTTGGCGTAAGTCGTTAAAAAATTATATATATTCGGAAGGTTTGTTTTCGATACATCATAGCTCAAAAATAAGTGTGCCAAAAAGTCACGGAAAGTAACAATATAGAGTAAGACATTGTAGAAAAGGAAACGAGTTACTTGCTGCAAAAAAAATACAAGAAGAAAAAACCTTCTCTTCCGACACGGAGATTGTATCCAGTGTCCATTTTACTATCGCCAGTACTAAAACATTAGTTGTAGTTGTTAGCGGAAACGAAATCATTTTTATTTATTGATTTCAAATACCTCCAAACCCTCTTTCAATCAAACGTCTCTACTTACTAATCACGATGAAGGAATCGCATGCTTGGCTGAATAAAGATGATCTAATGAAATACATGTTCATATACATATAAGTTAAAATGAAATTATTGAAAAATGAGTCGTTTTTTTATTTTAATGCTGAAATCGGAATCGTCTTTTTTCACACGACTCCACAGCCCTGATAGATGATAATGTCAGCTAATTGCCCGCCACTGTAAGCCTCACATTTGCGGGATCATTGTATAAAATTTAGCATCAAATTTTTACACATTTCAACCAGGGGTGGGCTGGAGGGGGCTCGGAGGGGCTCGCTCGAGCCCCTTGTCGAAGTTTACTAAGACTGGCGAGCCCCTTGTTAACTTATGAGAAAACAATATTCTCAGATCAAATTAGTATATACTTAACTGCAATTTATAATTTATATATTATACACAATATTACATTTTTAGCTATTTACATTGATAAGTTTACGGTAAATTGCAAATTGTTACATATTATAAGTGTATTAAGTAAAAATAGATTTAAGTATTGCATATAATTGCATAGGAGTGATAAGAAAATTCACTCCTTTCTCAGAACACTGAGAATTGATTCGAGATTAAGCGAGCCCCTTGTTAACGTATTGGCAGCCCACCGCTGATTTCAACCGGTATTTGATTAATTTCGTCACAAATGTTAATTTTATTAAAAAAAGCCTAAGAAAAATTATTCAACTTTACTATCATATTCAGACAAGACTTGAGACATCCAGAGCCTGTGTAATATTTCTTTCAAAATTTTCAGATTTACAGAAATTTACCACTCTGCGCATAGTGAGTGTTGAGTAGTAATTACAATATGCAAGCACCGTGTTATTATGAAGACATGTAAAATGTCTCCAGTGTTATTAAGTTATTCGAAAACTTCATTACTTTTTTGAATATATATTTTTCGTTTACACGTTGAATATTCAAACTGCCAATCGATTTTTTCGGTGATTAAAATTGAATTTCTCAATTAATATTGCGTAGATGTCGTAGAGAAAGTCACTTACTTAATTAATCACTTATCGAAAAAACATGTTTTAGTTTTTATATTTATTTGGTGGTGGTTTTGAGACACCATGAGTCTCCTACTCATACTGCATTTGTCATTGGTAACCATGGCATCCGTTTTGAGACACCATTAGTTGGAGATTCTACTTTTGACATTGGTTACCATGGCAACCGTTTTGAGGCGACCGTTAAAGCAATACTAAGACAAAGCAATATAAAGGTAATGTTATCAAAACAAAATAGATTATTTTGTAGAAAATAGTATTTTCCAATAGACTAGCGGCTTCATTATTATTGTCAATACATGCGTTATTTGAAAAGAAAATAATCCTAACAGATGTAACTTTTTCTTTCCAAGGTTACAATAAATCGCTAAGATAATTTTCGGTGTTATGTATAATAAATATGTATTGAATCAAAAAATTTTCACGCGGCAGTTCTCAAACATCACTTGTACAAGACGTAACGACTTTTACTGCCGGATCGAATTAATATGCGAAAGTGGTTTTGCTACAATATATTATATTTGTTCTATTATATTATTAGTTGTCATTTTCCTGCTACGTTTTTGCTCCATTGGCATGATTTGGGAATGCGTTGGCGAGCTAAATAAAACTAAATTGACATTCTTAGTTGGCTTCCTATAACATATTATACTTCTCGATATCGTGCTAAGCGAAATCACTCCTTGACTATTTTTTTAAAAATTAGAATATGAACAATATAGGGTATCCAATCCCAAGATCCCGTCCAATTTTCTGATCCCGAAATCTCGGGACTGACATGATCGTGATCCCGGTATTGAGAAATCTTGAGAAAATCCCGAAAATACTGTTGGGGATAAGCTTTGGAAAAAGTATAGCAAATTGAGGATTTCTAATTCCTCGTTGAGCTAAAAAAAAAAAACAAACTATCGGAGATAATTGGGGAAAAGTATACCAAATCAAGGATTTCAAATTCCTCGGTGAGCTAATCCCAATCCCGGGATTGAAAAAGGCTCCGGGATTGGATACCCTAATACCTACTCATCTCAAAGTATTACCTATTGACAAACAATTTAAAAGAAGTCCGTGTGTCCTAAATTGAAAATTCTTGCAGAATATAAAGAAGTGATATATCTTGATATATGTATGTAGCATGTACATATCTGTGTGCAAAAGAAAAAAGGGGTTAAGTCTTTAATTGATACTTTTCAGGACAGTCAAAACAAAATTTGCATTTATATAAACTTAAATGTGATGTTTTAACGTGAAATGTACTAATTCGGCAACGCTGATTTGACTAGACATGGATAAAAAAAGATATTATATGTCAGAAATTGCAGTCAAATTTTATAAAATAATATTATTTGTCTCAATTTAACAAGAGGCTCTCCAGCTGAAGTAAAAACTTAATAAAGGGCTCGCGTGAGCCCGTTCGAACCCAACTGAATATATCTCAGAGAGAGTGCTCTATTAAATCTTAATAAATATTAATAATTTGACAGTTTGAGAAGCTTCATTAGTCAGATATTATCACGTTAGAAGGTCAGTGGTGGAATATTATTATCGTATTTTATGATACTTTTCTACGATTGAGTACCTTTGCGTTTCTCCCATCACGCTTCATAGATCTTGAGAAACTTTGTTATTTAATATTAAACTATCAGTTGATTAGGCCATCCAATCAAAGATACATAGTTAATAAGTTTATTTATAAATATTATCATTACCATAATTAATTATCATCATTGTTCTGGTAATCAATATAATATTAATTAAGCATAATTACTTAATTAGAACTTCTTAAAAGTCATGTATTCATTTTTTCTTTCGGAGAGGGACAAGGTTAATAAAAACGAAAATTGCTGATAGTAATATTATATTTTGAAATCAAAAAATCTTTATGTCACTGGTTGTGTGACACAATTAGAAAATAAGAAAGATTTTAATTGTATCTAATAACAAAAAATAATCTCATTTAAAAGTCTTTAGAATAAACCAATAGTAAGCTAAGCTAATTGTTCTTTCTGTACTGCTTTTTCAGAATTGGACCTGGTGGACGTGAATACATTCATGACAGCGGTGGGCTGCCATTACGTTAAGAAGAAGCTCGCTTGATATCGGAGCTATTCGCGATGTGTTGTGGGAGAGGCGGGGTTTTTTTATCACTTTTATACAATTGTTCTTAATAATTATTAAACCAATCGAATGTTACTTAATGTGTAAAATTATTCAATAAACTGTAATATAATAAATATTACGAGCTGAAAAAATACTTACCTATTTCAGATTGTAAGAGTGAAGAGATCTAAGATTGATGCAGGAGCAAGTGCTATTTTTTTTTAATTCTGTTCACTATAATTCCATGTTCCAAACGATACACTTACACTGACGTAAATGATATATGTCAGAAATTGCAATAAGATACTGATTTTACATGAGAATATTATTGTATTTTAACAAGGGGCTGGCTTAATTACGTACAATTTAACAAGCTGTACGCACGAGCCCTTTACAATCCAACCTTGATCCATGCTTGCATAAAAAAATCATTAATTAGTTGGTGGTGTAAACACTTAAAATCCACTGGGTTCATGCCCTTA
Organism: Himalopsyche anomala; assembly: GCA_031772345.1. Lineage (NCBI taxonomy): Eukaryota > Metazoa > Arthropoda > Insecta > Trichoptera > Rhyacophilidae > Himalopsyche > Himalopsyche anomala. Next base: position 16,534,567 of record CM062839.1, read on the forward strand.
ATTTTTAAAGAAAGCCTCGAAGTTACTGCGTTTGAAAGGAAACATTCTAAATTGTTATTAAAAAGGATTTTAATAATAAAATATTAAATTCTAAAATAGTCATAATGAAATGATTGAATAAAGATTCTCGGCATGTTTTTTACGGTCCATGTGCAATTCCTTACATTTGTTATCATTTAAAGTTTAAAAATAATACATAAAATTTACCTGGAGATCTTCGACTACCAGGAGCGCAGGACAGGTGTGGCGGTGTCCGTTTGTCGCCGCCATGTTACCAATAAATAAAATGGTCGCTGGTATACGATAAAGATTGTAAAGGTGAGGGACCAGGGACAATAAATAAATAAAAATAAAACAAAAAATAGCTACACTTGAATTATCACAGATGCAAATTTAGTCTGTTAACGTTTTGTTTGGCGACTTTTTAATTTTATTTCCGCCCAACGGACGCTGAGGAATCTAAAAGAAATACCTTCATAGGTTTTATTATAATAAATTAAATAAAACATATTTTTTCCTCGCTGGTTACCTCTTGTGTTTTATAATACCTTGATCAATGATTTTAATTTCAATAATCTAAACAAATTTGCCGCCTGTGTGGTCGAGTGGTCAACATCGTTGGCTACCGCTACGGAGGGCACGGGTTCGAATCCCGGTACGGGCAGTTTTATAAATTGATTTTTCAATTGATTTATGAATTTCTGTTCAAAGGCATGGATGTATGTGATGTCTTGAATTCCCCCCTCCTACCCATCCTATCCTATGAACGGGGCGTATAGAGAGCGATTAGCTAACCACTAGTCCTGTCCTTGCCCTTTCTTTCTATTCCTACTCTCTTTGGAAAAAGAGAGGTTGAGCAACTGAGTAACAAGCAGTTCTCGTAGAAAAAATTCTGTTGAGATAAACTCCATTAGGAGTCCATATGCTCCATATTGGGAGCGGACATGGAATAATCTAAACAAATTTCGCTTTTTTCCACTCTTTAAAAACACATTTTCAATATAAATTACATTGAAACATTGGTCGACAACTTTTTACTAAGTCAGTAGCTACGAATGGTTTGCTTATGATAAGAGATGCTAAATTTAAATTTAAATGGATGAAATAGTTGGGAGACTTATGGATCGGTGGCCTGCCAATACGTAAACAAGGGGCTCGCACAATTTCAGAGCTATACTCAATGTTCTGGGAAGGAGCGAATTTTTTATCATTTTTAAAAAAATGTACCTCATATTGTTAAAGGAGTCGAATGTAACCTAACATAGTTATATTCAGTGGCGGATTACCCTATAAGCAAATGAGGCGTACGTTTGGGGCCTACGAATCGTAGGGACCTCAAAAATAACTTATATTAAGTAGCCCATATACAGTTTGTCCAGATTTTAATATATTCTAATTATTTTACATGCAATTTTCTGATGTTATTATGTTATCCAAAAAACAGGGTCTCCAAATTGTATTGCACCTGGGGCCTCCCATTTGCTCTCATCCGCCACTGCTTATATGTAATAATATGCAATATAACCCTAAAATAGTTTACCAATCTCAGATTGTAAAAATGAAAATTCCAATATTGACTCAGAAATAGATAAGTAATATTTTTTTGCTCAAATTTCCTGTTTCAAACGTTATGCGTTATACTGTAGCCATCGTTGTATATAATATACATTTATGTCGGGAATTGCAGTTAGGTATTGAGTAAATCTGAGAATACTGTTTATTCATATTTAACAAGGGGCTTGCGCGAGCCCCTCCGAGCTTCCTCCAGCCCATCCCTGACCAGTATGTAAAATCAAAGCACACTTACACAAACAAACGTGTTGCATTCAAATCAATTTTATTAACACATTATACGTATGTCTTAAAACATTACAGTGGCATTTGCCATTGTAGATTATTGGCTGATTTGTACATTAGTATCTTCTAAATTAAATATATTGAGAAAGAGAGAGGGCACCTGGTTGCTCGCGAGTCCCACGTTGCCGACCAGTGCCATAAGAGTAGTTAAGAATCGAGTTAACAATCATTTTTATAGAAAGTGGCTATAGTTGTAATGAAAGTGAAATGACGTAGAAATAGTCCATTGCTTATCAGTTATCAAGATTTTTAAATGAATTATGTTAAATGCGAGTGGCTATTCCCTCCCCTCTTTGAAGTCAGTCACTGATGATACATTTTTTTAGCTTAGGGATGCTTCTGAGAAAAACAAAGCACATGTTACACTAAGTTACATAAGAGCCCTTTAAAGGTAAAGCGAGCCAAGTGGTATTTTAGAAAAAAAAATTTAAATGCGTTACAATATTCTAAACGTTTTAAAGTATAGTAAAAGTGAAGTAACCCCAGTTTATAAACATTGCAAAAGTGTTATCTCCGTAAAACATACATATGCAATCCACCAAAACACAAAATAAAGACATGATTGTAACTTAAAATTTCATGAAAGAAGTTTTACTATTTTACTAGTTGGCTCACTTCACCTCTGGAGGGCCCATATCATATGGAATATCTGTCATTAATTTTATATTGATTTCAACTATACAAGCTAAAATTGGAAAAAAGTGACAAATTAATGAAATATTAAAAAAATATATTACATTTTTGGCTTGAAAGTAAAGATGGAATAATTATATTTTTGACATTTTCATAATTTAAGATTTCGACAGAAGGTGCTTGGTGGAATTTCAATGTTAAATTTGAATCGTTCAAATTATGTACACTCCCACAGATTTTGTCACTAACGACCCGGGATTCGCCATTCGGCATCTTCAAGCGTTCACAAGTTCATCCGTGCACTTGAACGCCTGAAGATGCCGAAAGGCGAAACCCGGGTCGTTAGTGACAACATCTGTGGGAGTGTACATAATTTGAACGATTCAAATTTAACATTTTCTTTTTAACAAATAATGTATGCAGACAAATGAACTCTCACTCAGAAATAGCTATCAATCGTGATACATATTGTGATACTGCAATATGTGCGGCACGTTTTAGAGACTCGAAAACGTGTGAGGATAACTGTACATACTAGGATTCAGCGGTGGGCTGCCAATATCTTAACAAGGGGCTCGGTAAATGTTATCCATTTTTTTTATCCGTGTCCGCTCCCTATGTCGAGCATATGGCCTCCTAATGAAGGTATCTCAACGAAAGTTATTTTTCTACGAGAACTGCTTGTTACTTAGTCGCTCAACCTCTCTTTACTAAAGAGGGTAGTAGGGATAAAATTATAAGCACGACTAGTGATTAACTAATAGTTACGCCCAGTTGAATTGAAGGATCGGAAGAGTGGGAGGCAATCTTAAGACATCACAAACACCCATGCCTTCGAACAGAAAATAGATAAATCGATTGAAAAAATGCTGTTTCGTACTGGGACTCGAACCCGTGAGGTCCAACACGGAAGCCTACAACGCTGAATGAAAAAATGAAGGGGCAAATAATTTTCAAATTTAACCATCTACAGAAATTGCAGTTATGTGATAATTTGATTCAAGACAAATGATTTTCTCTTCTTAACAAGGGGCTCGCCGGCCGCGCCGAAATTTAACAAGGGGCTCGCGCGAGCCCCGCCGAGCCCCCTCCAGCCCATCCCTGCTAGGATTCGTGGTTCATTTTTCTTTTTCTGTAATTTATAATGTAAAATTGTGTATCCAGTATAACACGCTATTATCCCTCTGTTGGGAATATAAAACAGAATTTGCGGTTGAGACGCAACCGTATTAAGAAAAAAAATGTCCGAAAGTGTCTCTTGCTGCTGACAGCACAATGCTTAAATGCGCGGACGCAGCATCCACGCTGGGCTGTTGGAATCTACAAGAGGCCACCGGCACTCTCCTGACCTCAGCAGTGCTTTATCGGATACGCCTGACACGAACTCCGACCCCTGGCATGCCAATAAATTTGTCGCACATCACCATTACCCACTGAGAATTAAGTCGAGGTGGTTTTGTAAAGGTGTTTTTTGAAATTCGCGATGCCAAATACATACATATGTGTCGGGTCTACGGCGTAGTGGTCAACGTTGTCGCCTTTCGTACCGGATCTCACGGGCTCGAGTCCCAGTACGAAAAGCATTTTTTCGATCGATTTATCGATTTCTGTCCGAAGGCATGAGCGTTTAGTTAACCACTAGTCCTAAACATTTTTGGGTGTTTGTGATATCTAAAAAATGCCTCTCAGACTTCCGATCCTTCAATAATCACTAGTTCTATTTTGCCTTTATCCTTCTGTTCAGTGGCGGATTACTCTTGGAATAAGGCGCACGCTTGGGGCCTCAAAAATGGCTTATATTATAAAAGCCATATAATTTTTGTTCAGATTTTTATATATTTTAATTATTTAACATGTAATTTTGTGTCATTTTTTTGTTATCCGAAAATTAAGGCCTCGAAACTTATTGCGACTGGGGCCTCAATTGTGCTTGATCCGTCACTTCTTCTATCCCTACTACTCAGGGGTGGGCTGCCAATATCTCAACAAGGGGCTCGGTAAATCTTATACATTTTTTATTTATTTATCAATGTCCGCTCCCAATGTCGAGCGTATGGCCTCCTAATGAAGGTAACTGTAACAAAGTTTTTTTTCAAAGGATCAGAAGAGTGGGGAGGGGGGAATTTTTTGACATCACAAACACCTATACCTTCGAACAGAAAATCGATCGAAAAGATGCTGCTCGTACTAGTTGTCGAACCCGTGAGGTCCGGTACGAAAACCCACCACGCTGAATTAAGGGTAAACTAAGTCTTGTTTTATAATAAAATTTAATCATTTACAGAAATTGCAGTTATATATTGATTTGATCTAAGACGAATGATTTTCTTATCTTAACAAGGGGTTCGCGCGAGCTCCCTCCAGCCCATCCCTGCTACTACTATCTTTGAAAAATACAGGTTGTGGGAGTAACAAGCAGATCTCATAGAACAACTTCTGTTTAGATTCCTCCATTCAGAAGACATACGTTTCACATTGCGAGTGGACATGGATTAAAAAAATCAACGACGATAAAATTTATTGTCATAATAATAGCTAGCACGATGTCGAAATAACTACCGAAAATATTTGTAAATACTTATCGAAGTAAATAAATTGTTATGTTTACAGTATTAAAATGAATATCTACTAATTAAATGACAATTAAATCAACAAATTAAATTTGAATATTCTAAGTTGCCTTCTTGTCTATTTATATTGCATTAAAAAAATAATATACAAAATATTGTGAAACATAATAATACAGTTAAGTAATTTTTACTATCATTTAATATAAAACTTTATTTAGTTATCACAAATTAATATATTCTTTTAAATCGCGGACACAGTATAAACCATTTTTATGATTGATGGGTGCTGTTCTGCGATAAAAATTAAATTAGCGATCGGCTTATCAAACACCGCCATCTGTGAAATACAAGTCAAACAAATACTGCAAAATTTTAATTGCCACAAATATCGTCTTATACCAAAATCTTAAAACAATTTCACCGTTGCTGTCACGGAAGTAAAAATGATAAACTTTAGTTCAAATATAAAACTGTAGAATTTAATATTTTGAATGCGTTTAAAATGCTCAAATTTAACTACAATATTTTTCAATATTCAAAATATAAAAATCAATCTTATCCAATTCATTATACAGTCGAACTCAGTTATTACGATCGGTGAACAGATTCTACTGAACATTACTTTTCCGAACACGAACACTCCGAACAGGAATACAGGACACGGGTGTGTAAATAAATTCTTATTGTGTATTTTTGTTTGAATTGCGACTTTTTTTTGTTATGTGACCGCTCCAGATACTTCATGTCTTCATGTGATGTATGTATGTTTCAGTGGTGGGCTGGAGGGGGCACGGAGGGGCTCGCGCGAGCCCCTTGTTAAATTTGAATAAGACCGGCGAGCCCCTTGTTAATTTTAGAGAAACAATATTCTCAAATCAAACTAGTACATAACTGCAATTTTCGACGTATATATTATCTACGACAGCTTCAGTAGACATTTTTAGCCATTTACATTGATTAGTTTACGGTAAATTGTATATTGTTACATATTATAAGTGTATTAATTAATAATCGATTGCTCGTTTAAATATTGAAAATAATTGCATGAGAGTTCTTAAAAATTCACTCCTTCCCCGGAACACCGAGAATTGCTTGGAGATTAAGCGAGCTCTTTGTAAATATTTTGGCAGCCCACCGCTATGTGTATGCTGGTATGTTTGTAAGAATTTAAAAATACCTATTCTGTGATAAAACGAGTAATTTTTATAACGAGCAAATTCAGTCGGTTCCATCTTCCTCGTAATAACCAAGTTCGACAGTATTAAAGAAAATGATAAATTAAAATGAGGTTGATGCAGTGACAATTTGACTATTTGAATGGCAATAAAGAACGAAATTACTGTCTTGAATTCCAAATATGCACCAAGCTGAATTGAGTCAAATTGCTACAAATTTTATTTAAAGAATTAACTTTTATTTTCTTAATGATGGTAATCTACAATCTTTTCAGGAAGAGAAGATTTATGTGGGCCTCGTAATTTATTGCGTCCCAAATAAACACATAAATTATCTGGAATCGGTTTTGCCTCTAGCAACACATTTTTAGGATTCGAACTATGAAGGGTGCGGGGAGAACCTTTTTTTAAAACGCCAAATGAGTGGGTCCAAAAAAGTTGAGTGATCACTTCATCGATCTTTCAATTATTAGAATTACAGATTAAACAAATTATAGTATTTTTAAGACTGCACAAATGAATAATTGCTATACTATTATCAGTGGCGGTTCGTGACCTAAAATCTTGGGTGGGCTAGAACAAAGTTTAGTATTGTGTACTATTTACAAAATTGTACATATTTCCACTTCAAATTATACATTATACTGCAAAGCATCAATTATTAAATAATAAAATCAAAGCTAATGTAAGTAAGAAATAATAGAATAGTAAAAACTGGACCTCAAATTCGTCTCCTTCAAAGTGAACTAAGATGTACAAAAAGCCGTACGGAACTGTCATACAATACAGCGAGATTGGTATTTGTGTTGGTGATTTTGTATGTATGGGCTTGTTTTAAGTAGCCCGCTGATGTATGACTGCAGGCTGAGACGTATGAGGCGCATTCGTGTACCAAATCGGAAGTTTTTTTTTTCACACATTTTGGGTGAAAAATACAGGTCGGGCTGAGCCCACCTAGCCCAGTACGTAGAACCGCCACTGACTATTATTATTGAGCATTTTTCTCGGCCCCTGTAGTCTTGTGATCAGAACCTTGCTCTGTCGACATGTGCCTGGGATAGAGTACTGGTAAGATTGATAACTCGGGTAAATACCCGGTATAATTAATTCATAGTAAAAACCAAACATTGTTTTTTTTTATTTATTTCAATTAAAATATAGTAAATAGACAGAAATATAGGATGGTAAATTTCAATGAGACTTTGTCGGGTCCTATGGCGCAGCGGTTAGCGTTGTTGGCTTCCTCGCCGGATCTCACAGGTTCGAGTCCCAGTGCAAACAGATTTTTTTCGATCGATTTCTGTTCGAAGGTATGAGTGTTTGTCTATAAATTCGCTCCACCTTTCCGATAATTCATTAACTGGGAGTAGCGAGAGTGATTAGTTAACTACTAGTCCTTTCCTAGCTTCATCCTTATATTCCTACCAGTGCCGGCGCAAGGTTATTTGGTGCCCTAGGCAATGGTTATTGGAGCTCCCTCTTTTTAACAAATCGTACTATTTTTTCCCGAAATAATGAAATAAAACAATTGGGGATAAATATATTTTTTATAATAAATCCACGTCCGCTCCCAATGTGTAACATATAGCCTCCTAATAGAGGTATCTCAACAGAAATTTCTTCTTATCAAACAACTGTTTGTTACTCAATCGCTCAATCTGTCTTTTTTTAATCACGTAGAATACGATACATAATTACAACTAACAAATATAAACATAAAAATAAATTATAACGTACGATTATTTATTTTTATTAGAGAAAATAAAAAAAATTTTTCGTACTCCATTTATGCGCCCCCTAATGGTTTGCGCCCTAGGCGATTGCCTATTTCACCTGTATGATGGCGCCGGCCCTGATTCCTACTACTCTCATAGGAAAAAAAGTTGAGCGACTGAGTAACAAATAATTCTGTTGAGATACCTTCATTATTAGGCCATATTTTCTACATTGGGAGCGGGCAGAAATCTGTACCATATGATTTGAACACAAATCTTAATTCGATTGAAATATGTGATTGTAATAAAGCCCATATAAAAAAACCCTTGACTACTCCAACCGAATCCGACAAATCCACAAAAGTGTTGAACAATCTGCTAATTAAATTTAAAAATAAAAAAATCCAAACGATCATCGGTCATGCCCCGTGAACTAACCTTTAAATATAGGTATATTTCTTATTATAATATTCTTGTAAGTAACCTGAAACGGTCAAAACAAATTGGTTGCTCAAATGAGTGAAAAAAAGAATGAGAAGATGTTTTCTACGACTCACAGGTAAAAAAAGTCGTTCGGAATTAACAGTAATTTGTCTAAATAGTTTGCAGGTTAAAATGAAGTTTCTAATTTTTATGGCCGCGTTGAAGTAATTAGAAAACATTATTTATGATCCTACCTTCGATGAGCACACAGCACAGAGCACAGAGCCTTAAATAAACATAAACAAATGCGCGTGTTATTCGATCTTCTGGATTAAAAAGTATCGAATACCTATATTGCAAACTGATTATCTGTTCCCTTATTAAAATAATAAATTGTTTGCAACTACATACTGTTGACTTTTCAGTTTATTTAAGGATCTAACCCAGGGGTGGGGAACCTTTTCTTCTCTTTAGGCCGCATTAATTCTTCTGATTCGACATAAGGTTGCAGTAAACATTGACTAGGTATAGGGAATTTAAGAATTTACTAAAAAATCTGAATGCCGCATGCGGCCTTAAGGCCGCTGGTTCCCCACGCCTGATCTAACCAAATGCGTGCATAATTTGATTCACTAAAGTTAATGAGCAAACATTCAAGAAGTGATTTGTCACACAAATACAGAGCTTGGGAAATGATGATGTGAGTGTTGGAGAAAACACTGTTTGTTTGAATGTGTCAACTTTATGATTTCATTTTTATATGAAAAACCATTTTTGAACAATATTTGTGCTTTCCATTCATAGATTTTATTATAGAACTGATATTAAACGGTATTTTTCAAAATTTGTGACAAATAACTTTTTGAATGTTTGCTCTTCAAGATACACAAAAATTACCAAATTTCATCCATGTCATATAACTTCTACTTCAATGTTTACCGCGTTCTTCTTCCTTTACCCTTCCTGAATAGAAAATTTGAGTGAAAGACTATTACCAGTTATCGATTTATAAATTATTACGAAACGCTAAATAAAGGAACAGTTTCATTATTGATTTTTCAATCGATTTCTGTCTAAATACGTATAGATTATTAAAATTCCCTGCTACCTGCCCGGTCATAAAAACGGGTCTTAGCGAGAAGGATCATTTAATCCTTATTACCGAACTGAGTTACCATCGGTTCTCGTAGAAAAACTTTTGTTTAAATAAGCTTCATCATTTACTTCACATTGGAAGCGGACACGGTTTTAAAAAAGCACTATTTCATATGTGCTTTCAGCACTTAGACGATAGAAGGATGCAATTATTTTTGTTAAATTACTTTTACATTTATTATATTCAGCTGTTAAAAAATAAAAGCCCTAAATTTTCACCACCTATGTATTACCTAATATAATGAGTGTTGACTACTGAATCTTTCTACATATTTAACGTACCTTCTTTAAATAGACTTATGGACAGTAAATGAAGTGATTTCATTCGTTTTTGACGCCGTCCTATATCTCAAATCTATGTGTTTACTTTTTTTTGTTATATCACTTCGCTTTGCATATTGTCAGTGTCGTTTCTTATCACCACAAACACGGCATCGTGAAAGAGTCAGCTAATTTTAACTACCCCTACAGTATAAAAAAATAAAAACAAATAAAATGAAGATGATTGCGATAAACAACCGTACTCTTTAAGGGTTGATACCGAAGATTATTTTAATTTTTATTTTCAACATTAATTTTATTTCTTAATTTTCATTATTAGGTATGAAACATTAGTAAAATTTGACGAGAAAAACGGTAAAATGAAATCAATTCGATATTTGAGATCAATGAATATTATGTTGGGTAAAAAAATCCATCGCAACTTGATCTGTAGAAAGATCAAAGAAATAATTTTCAGTTGTGACAGGATATTGTGATTTGAAGATACGTTTACACAATTTCGGCCTCGGCCCCGGCCCAAATTAACTTTTACGGTTCTAAGCTCAAGAAATGCGACCCCAATACCCACATTTTCTTAAATATCTATTTTAATATGGGTGATACAATGGTAATTATAATGATAATTAAGGTATT